>JABUQX010125112.1:0-22835 GCA_015478945.1 Trachelipus rathkii
GAATTATATCTATATATATCTCATACTGCCAAAAATTTAGTCAGATTCTTTCAGCAACATGGCGCAGAACAGCTGGTGTCTTTAGGTCTCTCGCTCACAAATTTGATTTTTGTGCGAGAAAATAGTATTTTTATTTCTTTATTTACTTATTATAAAGTTTTTTACGTGTGTATGTTCATACTGTTATGTAGGAAAAATGTGAAAAAAATCCATATATTCAAGAAAGTTATCGTAAAAATAAACCTCATAGTTATATCACTTATTGAAAATCATGCGGTCACGGTGACCGCTTCGGATTCCGAGGCTACAGTTTATGCCAACACTCAAAAAATTTTGATTTTCTTTTTTTTCTTACAATTTTATTACATTAATATAATATATTATATATATATTATATATATATAATATATATATGATATATATATATTATATATATATATATATATATATATATATATATATACTATATATATTATATATAGTTTATATAAAGGATTGAAAATCATGCAGTCACTGTGACCGCTTCGGACTTCGAGGCTTTCTACTTTTTCAAAATCAAACAAATTTGAATTTTTCTTTATTTTCAGTTTGCCACTATCAATGTATAATATATAATATACTTTATATATATATATATATATATAATATATATATTATAATATATACTATATATATATATATATTATCATACTTACTTTATTATTCCCAGCTAATCAGTGAAAATTTCTTTGAATTGACAGTGCTTCTTTGCGATGAACAGGCAAATTTTTATTTGTTACCAAAAATCATTGTATATTTTCCATTCAGCTCCCATTAGTAGTTTTATATACTGTATATAATATACTATATTATATATTTTATATATATATATTATATAATATATATATATATTATATATATATATATATATATATATATATATACTATATAATTATTTTATTTATATTATAATATATATATAATAATGGACATCTATATTTCGACAATGTGTTATTTATCATTAAGAATTCTGAAGTTACGGGTATACTTTTGTGCTGTTCCCAATAAGGAATTGCAAGATATTTCTTTTGATAACTTGTTCTCGTCCATGGATTTGGCAGGTGTTTTGAGGGAGAAGGGATTCTCTTTGGCATCAAACTAGTGACCACCCAATCGACTGAAAGGAGTCACATTCAAGGATGAAAGATCTGACAAGAGAGATAGAGAAACTCATTGATGATTTGTTGATTAGAGTTACTGCTTGTGTTCGCCATTACGATTGGGGGGGGCGGCGGCGGCGGGGGGTGCGCCGCGGGCGCGGGCGGCGGCGGCTCATGATAACCAGTTGCGTACACCTATTTATCCAATTAGCTGGTACTTGAACCACGCGATAGGTGCGCGGTGGGAGCTAAGGAAAAAAAATATGTTATATCGAAAAGGCCATTTTTTGTAGGAAACAACAAGTACTGGGCGGAGATGATCTGCGGATATGCTCATTGGCGTTCCGGATCAACGTTCAAGTACCAGAAAATTTTGTCACTCGTATCTTTTATTAGTTTGTTGGACCTTGGCGTTGTCAATGCCTGGCTGTACCGGAGGGTACATGTGAGCAAAGGTCTACTCAAAAAGAAACATGACCATAGTCGATTTAAAACGACATAGCGCAATGAGGCAATGATCTGTAGAGTACGTTGGCACCGTAGGAAGACCTTCGGAAAGCCGGGGCCGGGCCAGGCAATGGCACGAACGGCAAAACGATGTCAAAACAGAGAATTGCTTCCCCGCACAATCTAGGCTCAAAGGCATGAGCAACCATTTCCCACTGCCAGTGTTTACAGAGGGAGGAAAACTTGCAAACTTTTGCAAAAGGCTCAAGATGTCAGTCATTTGCGAAAAATGCAAAGTTCATCTTTGCCTCCTCCCTCAGCAACAAAATACCACATGCTTTGTTCAATATCATAAGCATAGTCATCTGTTGTTTACCCTTCTCTCTTTACCTATGCCTCTTCTATAATATATATATATATATATATATATATTATATATATATATATATATATATATATATATATATATATATATATATATATATATTTGAAAAAATTATGTCTGGTATGATCAGTACCTTGTATACGTTAAAACAACAATATATATATTATATATTATATAATATATCATATAATATATATATTATATGAGTATAATATATATAATATCAATATACTATCATTTGATTAATTAGTGATGGGAGCGAATTAACTCGGTATCGGAAGAATTCGGCTGTTTTTCAGGAACTCCGGAATCGGTAATCGGAACTCGAGCAGAAATTGGTACCGATTCTTTTGACCGATTCTTGGTATCAATCTGAAAATTAATTTTATTCGATCTTTATGATATTTCAAAGACACTATTTCGAAGTCTGCCGTATTGATTTTTTAATTTCAGTTCTTTCCTAAGAATTCTATTTAATTAAATAAAACTGGATTGAGCGGCTATTCCTTACGTTAAGGACTAAATATCATGTAGGATTTTCAGACAGTCACGGTGAGGCAGTTATTTGGCAATGTTTCGTTAGTCATGTATGTATAATATGTTTTGATATTTATATACCCGTGAACTCGTAAGTGAACGCAGTGAAATATTTGCCTTGTAGCTTGTAATAATTGGAGCTATTGCAATATAAATGCTTTCCTTCGAGTTTCACCTTTTTCACGTATCTCACACAGCACTAATATAAGTGATTGTCTTCAAAATGTTCTGGAAGAATTCAATATTCCTGGCTACATAAAAATTTCGTGTATATAGTAAGGGAATAACGCACTAATATGGCTGTCAGTTAGTTTACACAACAGGCTACAGGAATTCACCTTGCTTTTTACTCTTGGACCTAGTTCTCAAGATGCCATATTTTGAACAAAGAGACGTGAAAAAAAAATAGTTATCCATATGCAAACAAATCGTATTTAATCACTCGCCTCAAGCAATTGCCAAGTAAAGAATATCAAACTAGATTTAATTTACACAGCACAGATTTATTCATGATATACAAACCAGATGTAATAGCCAGTATCATAGCTTTCAAAAATTTTTGAACAAAAGGACGGCTCTACAATTTATTGTTGCAGTGAATCATTCAAAACCTGCATGCTCATAACAATAGGGAATAAATTTTACTGATATATTTTGCTAATATATATATATTTTTTTTTTTGGCCGCTGATTTCAAAAATAGCATTGTAAGGTTTAGTTTTGACACTCATTAACAAGAAAACATGGAAAAAATTGCGAACATTTTTTCCCCGGTGAACAGAGAGACAAAACAGTTGGGCATACAAACAGATAATTTAAGTAAAACGTGCGTATCTTGCCTAAAAATATATGCTGAAAATTTCGTATTGATGCGACAAATAATAATAAAGATAGCACACTTTTTCATTTACGAAATGGTAAAAAAAAATATTTGTTGAATTTTTTTTAATGTGAATGTCGACAAGGCTCGACCTTTTAGACAAATCACAATATAATTTTTGGAATCTGCTTAAAAAAAATACATAAAGAAACAAGTCATGCATAGTCAACAAAATTCTGTTCCCGTGTTATTACACGAGGTAACAAAAAAATTCTAGGAGTCGGGAGTTGTGGTTTGTCCTAATTTACCAAGATGCAGTTGTTTGTTTATTGAAGTGACTAATGTAACGTCAAACATACGCCTGTAATTAAGGCATCAGTTTTTATTTTGAGGGTCACAGCCAACGAATAAAAATATGAAGGGGAAGGGAAAATATTTACGAGCACAATGCGTCGTCGATTGAAATTTAAATAACGTGACTTTTTAAAAATGTTATAATTACTTTTGTGTTTAGAACATTTCGTACATGTATTGAAATTTTTTTCTCACGGCTTTGACAGTTTTAAAACTCGCAGTTATAATTAAGAAGTTAGAAATTTATCATTTCAAGATATATAAGCAAAACTCTTCTTTTTTTTTGAAATGATAAATTCAGCATTTTTTTTTATTTTTAAAATTGCAAACGTTTCATATAAATTCTCTGAACCTTCAGCCCAAAATATTTACGTAGATATAATAATAAAAACATATTTACTTATAACCAATTTAATTTATGTCTTCGACTTAATTTAACATACATAATTAATAAATAATAAACATTCATTTACTTACAATGAATGTGAATGTTATTATTTATTTGTTCGCTGAATTGCAATATTAGATAGATCCATTAAGGACCACAATTTATAATAATAATAATATTATAATACATATAATAATGCAATATATATATAACCTTATAATCTATGTATTTTGAGGCTGTTCAGCTCTCCCCTTTCAAATATGTCTACAGAATATTAACAAGAGTATCTTTTTGGATCCGCTGTAGAAATGCGAATTTTCTTACACACCGATGTGAAAGGTCTTCGGAATTCCATTTTCACTGTATACTACTCTGCATTTGACTATCTCTATAAATGAAATACTACTTCTTGAGTAAGGATGTAGAGGGACGAGGGGTGATAGGGGAGAAGGGAGGGCTTGATCGTATAGATTGCTGAGCTAAACCGGCCAGAGATGAATAGTCAAGAAAGAAGTGTTATATTATTCATCTGTATAGGCATCGAGCTGCTTCTAAGCACCATACTAGTATGTTCATACACTGATAGTCTGATGGGTTTGGCGCTTCAAATCGCGCTTGCGATATTAGTTTATTCTAACCAATTGATCAGGATCTTATTGCATGCGGTGCGTCTGGTATCCTGAACATAGTTCGGTTTCTAATGAGACATTTAATAACATATGTTTCTTTGGGAATTCGCAATTTAATAATATCTTTTTACTTTCTTTTTAGATAAATGTGCCTATTTTTCATTCCTTTCTTTGGCTCTTCCTCTTTGCAGTCAATTTCGGTGTTGAATTTCATAGTCCGACCTCATTTACTTTCTTCTTCCAACTTTGAAATAGTTTCTCGACCTGCTACTCATTCTCTGACCTTTGAACTTTAGTCTCCTTTGACACTTTCTTAATCAGTTTATTGAACCAATACTTTGCGGTCTCTAACACTTGATTAACTTGTGATTCTCTATTGCAACCTTTATCATCATCATTATCATCATCCATGTTACTTGCAATCATTCATCATCATCATCAATAATCATTAAAACATATCATCATCTATCACCATACCATCATTTAAAAGTCTGTCACCTGACTGGTTCCGCTAGAACTTGGGGACTAGGGTGTACTCCTAAATCTTTACCATCAATGTAAGTAATATTCCTCTTTTGTTTTATTTATTATTAATTAATATTATAAATATTTGGTAAATAAATGTAGCTTAGATAGATAAGTTTTTCCCAATCTCTTTATTTATTCGAAGGGGAATTTTCTTCGTTTATTTTGGAAACGACAGAATTTTTTATTTCTCTCTTACAATTTATTATAAAAATTAAGTTTAAGTTTCCTTGGTACATCAAGTATTTTTACATTCGCGATCTTCAAGTTTACCCGTGTTCTTGCAGGGTTAATAGATTCTTCTAGTCAATTTTCATTCTAATTTGCATACCTAAATTATTAATACTTCAAAACCAAGATTCTCCCAATATGGTCTTTGCAAGGATGATGCTACTAAGAGAATTTTATAGGGGCTTCCCCCGGACTCTTATTTTTACCTTATATACATCCTATGTCTTTTAAATACTCTTTTTAGTGAAACATGGAATTCATGTGTGTCTTTTAAAATGCTTAATGAAAAATAGTATTATGATATTTACAAAGTAGCTTCCTACAATTTTCCTTTCCCCTTATAAAAGGCACTTCTATTCCAGCTTTGGAATGGGGTCCAAATCGTCATTGAAATGTTGTTTGTTATTGAAAATGTGGTACAATATGGCAGAGCTACAGAAACGCAAAGAACAAGACCCGTGCCCTGTCCCTCATCCAGATCTAAGGTAGTAAATTAACCCAGAGTAGTTCATTCCTTAGAATGGGGCACTGCCCGTGAGATGTGAACCCTTAATTTAAAAATAATAATAATAATAATAATAATAATAATAAAATAATAATAAATGATAACAATAGATAATAATAGATAAAAGATAAGATATAATTAATAATAACTTATAATACATAATAGTAGTTACATTGCCACTCTTAATGTAATTTTGATTTAAGCGCCGCAGCAGTTGGATACCCTATTCACCTTCATGACTAGCGTATCCTTACCTTAACATATATGTATATATTATATACTATATATATATTATTATAATTAATATAAATAAATAAAATATATATATTATATAATATATATAATATATATAATATATATAATATTATATATATTATATATTCACTTAAGTCGATAAGTAAGCGAATGAGTTTTAATTTGATATATAATATATATATAACACATTGTTAGTCTACAGTTCATTATTTCTTTACAACAAAACATCTACACAAACAAAAAGAAACCATTTTCAACAAACCCCTGTCATAATACTACACGGTACTAGGGGATACGTCGGGTGAACTACACAGAATATTAATATTAAGCTACAGCTATAAACTAGCTACGGTATCTGTGGTTTCTATTTTCATTTCAGACATAATTACTAAAATAGAAAAACTACAATAAATATAAATTAATCTCTCTGGCTTGGCAACAATTTTTTTGTCACCCTCTCAATTCATATTGATAAACACGCTTTACCACAACACATTTTTCAATTAAAAATAAACTACCTCGCATCTCCATAAATCACACTTACTAACTACTACTACTACTTATGCTACTAATAATTAATAATAATATTAATAATTAATAATAGTAATAATAATTAAATAATAATAATAATACATTAATAATAATAATAATTAATAATAATTAATAATAATAATAATAAAAAAATAATAAGTAATGATAAATAATTAATAACTAATATAATAATAATAATAATAATAATAATAAATAAATAATAAATAACTTAATAATTAATTCATTAATATCATATATAATAATTAGATATTATTTGAGATTATAGGTAAATAAATCGAATTAATAAAAATAATAATGAAATAATAAGAATAAATAATAATCAATATATCTATTTTCGGTATAAGCTTATACTTGTGGGACCTAGATTGAGGTACATATATTATGAACGTACATTAGCTATAGATATTTCAATAATTAACCCAAATAGTTAACAAATAGCCTCCTCTCAATTATACTATAAATTATATATCATATTTATTTATTATTATATAAATAATTATATTATAGGAAACTAAACATAAATATTTATTATCATATTTTATTAGGGCCACATAAGGAACTATAGTTATGTGGGAGACGGTGATAAGTATAATATATATATATATATAATATATATATATATATATATATATTTTATATATATATTATATATTTTATATATTATATATTTATATATTTATATATATCCAACTTTACTATAGTCTAACTTTCTATATTAATATATCATATATATATAACCTACTATTATATCTACTCATATATAAGTATTATATTAGCCTCTTATTTCCCTAATTTATAGTATAATACACTTACTATAGTATATATATATATAGAGAGAGAGTAGAGGAAGCAACGAGAGAGAGAGAGAGAGAAGAGTAGAAGAGAGTAGAGCACGTGTATGGAGTAGTAAGTCTAGTGTGTTAGGGTTTTTCATGTGTTACAGTAAATGTATACAATATCGTTTAATTTTAATGATAGTGAAGCCGGATTTTTATCTCTTATTAATATTGATATATTATATTTTACAAATATTTCACAATTCAATTAGAATAATTTCAAAACATTGAAAACTCCAAATTCATGGGCACATAGGATTTTCGGCATAGCACAAAATTTGTCTACGGGGGGGGAGGGAGGGGTTTGACCTGGAAGTGGTCCGGAAAACGGTCCTCTTATTAATATTTATTACAATGCCCATATTTGTTTAAATTTAAACAATCGCCCTTAATGTGGTTAAATTAACATAACATGTTATATGGTTAGTTTATAGAAGTTAAACATGAAATGGAAAACCAAAATGTATATTTTACAAGCATGAGGCCAAAACTCAGATATAGCAGCTGAGAACCTACTTCATTAACCCAACCCCTCCTTTGGCAAAAAGTAGAGGCGGGGCTGCGGCTCTATATTTCTTGTGATACAAATAGGTGGTACACCCTAATATATCAGATTCTAATTAGTCTGTGTGGGTGGAACCCTTCCGCACGCGAGTTTCGTCACTGTTGTCACCCTCACCATAGTCAGTATTTTTTAATTAAATAATAATTATCGATCACTTATTCTGTAATCGTTATTGTATTTTTTTAATTCTCGATATGGAAAATTCTTACTTAAATAATATTCAGATTCATCAAACCTATGGTAGCATATTTTTTCTAGATGAGTCTTAGTGGGTCAACTTTCTCTACTTTAGTAAGTTCTTTTTATTATATTGTAAGGAGTTACTAATAAATAATTATCTTTATGAATATTTCAATATATTTTTTTTTTGTTCGAAAGTAAAGGTGTGGACCTCAGTCAATATAAGTTAAATTCAAAGATCTTCTAGCCTTTCTATTCCTAATTATTGGTGTTCGTTTTAATTCTCTTGGCGAATTTCTCTTCTTCTCTTTTTATTAAAAGTTATTTGGGTCTCTTTCCTTCTATATTTAAGTTCTGGCGTCTTCACAATTCCTTTTTGAGTAATTTTTTAATAATCCGGAAATGCCGGCTCTCTGCTCCTGCTATCCGGCCTCTCGCGCGTCCTGCTTCTTGTGCAATTGACTTTCAATAATATTTACGACAGATAATATGCTTACTAATTTTTTATGGTTAGCTGTTTACTCATGGGTATAACCTTATTTTAGAAATGTGTAAATAGCAGAGATCTGCTAAATAATACCTCACACAACCACAGATCGAAAAAATCCATACCTTGACATCATTTCATGTGAATGCATACACGTCCGCTTTTTAAGGAGATTTAAGTATTCAGCAGGAAATTATAAGCAGGTGAAGAATTCTCATCATCTAACAGAAAATGGCTGGGTAAAAAAGGTACCTAACTTTACATTTTTTCATAGATTATCAAATTGGATTATTGTTGTTACGGCGTATCTAATTTCCGTGCCTTTATGAACATGTAAATTGATTAAAAAGGTACAACGACAAAGAATTAGCATTGTGATATAATATAAAATAACTATATATATATATTATATTATGATATATATATAATATAATGACTATATATATATAATATATATATTATATATTATATTATATATCTATTACATAACAGTTTTTTAATAAATAACTTATAATTCAATTATTAAGTATTATAGATTTTAAATTGTTGTAGGTTGGAGGGGGGAAAATAAATTAAACGTTTTCTGATGCCCAATCCTATATTTTGTGGGCTGCCTTCCCAAATATTGGGAAAACCCAGTTGCCTTTCTCTCGCGTTCTTTTTATAGAAAAGATAATTTGTTAGCCTTTCTCATTTATTATTTAATATATGTTTCCACTGTGAGAATGTGCTCTAATACACCCCGTCATTAACATGCCATGTTTTTGTGGAGGGTTAAAAGATAACTTTTGCGCGTAGTATTCCATATTCTGCATTTCCACGTTTCCGGCATCCTTCGCCGTAAATGATTATGATGGCCATAAAATGAACCATAAAAAAAGGAGAGAAGAAAAAACTTAATTTTCTTGACCACTTTTTCGAAAAGACATAATGATCGAAAATTACTCACTTTATCGCTAAGGTAAATAATCAATAAAGCCCTTTTGATCGAAAATGGATTAAAAGTTGGGAAAAAGGAAAAAAAATATGTAAAGAGTTCAACTCAAGTGATTTATTTGATCTCCGAGATTTAAATTATATGAATTTATCCCTATGATGGATAGGTTAAACTTGTAATCGAAACGGCCCGTTTGATCGATAAAGATATCAATTTCTCATAAAATGAAGGAGAAAAAAGTAGGAAAAAAAATAAGTTAAATGAGCTTTTACCCTTTGCTAGTCGAAAAGACATTTTAATCGGAAATACACTTTCATCGAAAGAGCAATTTCTTAATCGAAAAAGACAATTTGGTAGACAAAAGTTGTTAATGCTAACCCTCTTAAAATCTACTTCCTGTTCTGAAATTTCCATCTAACCTTTATGAGTAGCATATTATTGGATTATTATTATTTTATTATTATTAATTGGGTTTAGCATTACAATTATTATTTATCATTATCTATTAATATGGTTTAAGGCATTTAGCAATTAATTATTTATTTTATTTACTTATTGTTATTATTATTATTATTAAATTATTATGTATTATTTTTTTGATTAACATTATTATTATTATTTATTATTATATTATTATTATTATTATATTATTATAATTATTATTATCTATTGACATTGACACCCATCATCTGGAAAGATCGTTGTATACATGAATATCTCGAGTTTAGGTAATGCCCCTATCTAACAAAAAAGATTTAACTACACTTATATCTTAACAATAATTAATTTAACAATATTTTTCTAAATAAAAAATTATCTAAGCTCTTTAAACAAACCGATTTCCCTTTCACTTGGCATTTAATACTGAATCATGAGGTTTCCTATCCCCCGATGAAGTCCCGGCTACTACAAATCAAAATTAACTTCCTGCTTAAAAAATAACCAAAATGCAACAAACAATGTATTCGGTGAATAATGAATACATACTCCTCGTACACTTTTTACAACCCAGCTTTCCCTCACTTATCACTTAAAGAGGAAAATCTGTCCATTTTTTATTTGAATTAAGATAACAAAATAGAGAGTATTTTGAATGACCAAATGAGATACCATAGATAGATGATAGATAGGGATATTACAACCTTTTAAGGGGTTTCCAATACACTCAACCTATTCTAACATGTATTCTTGGCTTATTATATCGTAATATATTTAAACATTCGTTTTTTACGTGAAATAGCACATTAAAAGCCTGTAGGCTTAGGGTTGGTTAAGCTCTCACTTAGGAATTATGCCGAGCATGGAGAAGATAAGATAGAATAGATTCGATAGGAATAGATAGATAGATATGATAGATAGATAGGATAGAACCCGATAGGGATTTAGAATATCTGATTAACATAACGAACAATAATATTCTTTTGGGAGCCCTCTATTTCCTACAAATGAATCTTGTTGTGGTGTAGTAATAAAACACTTGTATTTCTTACGTTAAGAATAGCGTTTTTCCATTTTAGATGGCACGCTAATATATCCTCAAATCGAAATTTAGGAAAATGCTAAAAAGGTTCGTTCGATATTCAATTTTAGCACAAATTTTAGTAAAAATTGCTAATGAAATCCGTCATTGAGAGTAATTCCTAAATTGCTGGTAGGCTTGCAATTTCCGTGCCTTTCCGATTTTAAGCAATGCTAACGCAAAATGTAAAAAACAAGATTGCGGCGTAGTCAGTCCATGATTCGTTGGATTTGATCGAAATGTTATTATTCGGATGGGAAGAAATACTCTTAAATTTAATTTCTCCAAATTCGCATAGAGTCGCACACGACAGAATCTAGTTGTATTACCTTCCGAATTTTATAGTTTCGGTGGATAGAATAACAACTCCATTTTAGGTTATTTTTTTTTTTATTTGTTGTTATTTCCAAAACCAGTGCTCATTAGAATCAGCCTTGATCAATGATTTTGTAAACAATCGGTGATGTATGCGGGGCGTATCGTGTCGTTTGGAAAACAATCGGTTCGATTATGCCCGAAATTCGTGGCTAAAACACTGGATCTACATTTCTCTTGTCGGAGCGTTAGGCAAACTAACCATGCAGAAAGAATAGAGAAGTAAATCGCCTTAGCTTTCTGGCATTAAATAGCCTCGCACGTTAGGCTTAGAGTTCGGTTAAGCTTATATGAGATTAGATCAGGGATGCGCAGTGGCCCACGATAAATGAATGAAAATATTTAGAAGTCTAACTGATTTTTGTACGTGATTATATTAGTTATAAAAAAAAAAATCACGATTTTTTTATATTTCTTGTTTATTTTAATGATCTTTTGAAATTTTTATGATATATTTCTTCAAGGCAATTTATTTTTAATCTAAAATAATAAAATTAATTCCTTAACTTATCGAAACGCAATTGACATTGATTAATGATAAAGATATAGTGGTTTCCGATCTATATAATAAGTAAATTATTGACAAATCATTTTTTAATTAAACGGAATAAAATAAAAATTCAAGTACTAGACAGCCGACTCGATATTAATAACGGTATATATAAACTTTAAATAATAAACTAAATAAATGACCACTTTACTATAAACTTATTATTAATTAGATAATAATTAAAAAGTCTTTATGATTTTAATAAAAATAATTAGAAAAAAGCAACTTTCAGCCTAATATAGAAGAGAAAAAAGCCAAAAAAAAATACTATAACAATACAAACAAATCCGTAAAAAAATGCAATTCTGGTATCACGAAAAAATAATCAAGGAAAAATAAACTACTCAGAGAGACTCTGATTCTTATTTTTTTCCCTCCAACTAAAAAGACGAATCCATGAAGTAAACATAGAGATAGGAATAGATAGATACCGACTATGATAAGTATATCTGATTGAGTCGATGCTAGATAGAATAACATGATAGATATGATAGATTAGATACAGATAGATAGATAGGAATAGATATCCGATGACCTGAATGGTCCCCGGTATTCTGCAATATGATGCCTTATAAAGTAATATAAAACATTGGTATTTCTATACGTGCCTTTCAGTCTCATTAAAAGCCGTCTAGGGCTAGGGTTGATTTTAGTTTAGGTATAGATTGGGAGGAGAAGCCCAAGTAATAAAGTAGAAAATTCATAAGACGGCTATGTCCCTCTAAAGAGGTAATTTATAGATAAATCTTACTGTACTAGAGTAGATAGATAGATAGAAGGTAGATAGTCTTTAATTCTTTAGATTAATGCAACAGATGGGTGATCTAGATATATTCTGAAAATATAGAAAGATAAGAGTAGATAAGATGATTTAAATAATTCATAATACGAGTATAATTAATAGATTCTCGATATGATATGCATATGATAGTAATGTAGATAGAGGGGAGAGACACTATTGATATGAGTTAACGACGTTAGATAATATGAATAGCAAGTACTTAGTTTATAATTCAAAATTTCTCTTTTATAGGGCCCTCCTACCAAATAATCTTAATAAAGTAGATGATAACCGGATCATTGTTTATTAATGACCTCGTTAGTCTCCATGCGTTTATACTATCTTGTAGGGTTTGCACTTTGAAAGCGGCTAATAGTATACGTACAGCTTAGGGATAATCAAGGATTTTATGTCGTTCTATGTCATATATAAACAGCCAAGTTTTCTTCTGAGATAAGATTGCTAGATGGTCAACCAAATATGCTGTTAACTACGTGAAAATGCAATATCAAGCCAATCACCTTAACCCCAGTGGGTATTGCAAAACGACGCAGAGAAGTACAAGACAACCAACCTTGTTTCATTACCTACCTCAGCCCGGCATTCGCCGATTAACCGCCGCTTCATCAAACGTGAACTGTTCCAACACACAGGAAGTAGTCAGGAAATTGAAGTTCCTCCTGCTTCATTGCTCCCCCCCATGTATGCTTTTGAGCCTTACCGAAATTCGATAAAAGTCTGACATGCATGGACTCCCGCGACACGGTATGTGATAGAGGTGTGATAGGGAGAGACTGTCGCGCTCCTAATTGACTAAAGAAGAAAGTGCCGCCAGACTCTCGCGTTTTATATAAGTGAATAAGAATATTAATTATCTAGTATATAATATATACTATCACAAAGTGAGGAGAATAGTGATTCAGGGAGATCACCTATTAGTGAGTATTAGCTTAACTAATATATCATGTTATCTTACGGTCCGCTGAATCGTAATAATATAAGAGGATTAGAATAATATCAAGTTTTATATATACGTATAGTTATAAGTTATATATTATATATCTATATATATTATATATATAATTATTATTATATATATTATACTTTTAAATATTTTCCAGTGTAAATGTTCGAGCTTTTATATCAAGTGCAAGAATATCATCTAAATACACTTAAATCTATTTTAAACGTCGGTGGCCAAAGTTATATTTGAACAGCACCAACTCACGTCTGATATATAGTATATAACTGATATATATATATATATATATATATAATAATAATATCAAAGTAAATATTATTTAATTTAATATAATTTAATATAGTATGTATATATATATATAAATATATATTATTATATATATATATATAATAATAATATATAATATTTATATATCTATATACCAATATAATTATATAGTATTATATAGATTAATATTATACGTATGTGCTCTAATCTTTTACGTTTTTTACAGGCATATTACTTTTAATATTTGTTCGTCGTTGATTGAAGCAGTTTGGCAGCAGTTTAAAAGAAGAAGTTCTTATATGTACTGCAGGAATTATTTAGACTGGGTAGAGGTATGTAAAGCGAATTATATATTGAGAAGAGTAAAAATAACCATCTTTTCAATACAAGCCAATTTATAATTGGAAAAATTAGAAGAGTGTTGAAAAGACACATGCAAATATATAAAATATGCTAAAACTGAAAATGATGAAAATATAAAGTCGTTTAAATGTTTGTACTAATTTAAATGGTTTCTTATTTAAATGTTTAGTATCAGCAACACAACATAATAAAATATGTCTTTTATTAAGAAAAGTATAACTATTAATAACTGATATTATTAATTATTAATTACATTATTATAATTAACATAATTAATAACATTTACTTAGCTGTCCATTATTTCCATTTTTCTTCATATACTATTAAACTCTTTTTTATTCTATGGTGAGTTGTATTTAGGATTAGAAGACTCCCTGTGGAGCAAATAAAATTGTATATCAGAAGATTACTCATTCACCATCTGCATGAAAAGTTGTGCCCAACGGCAAAAATTCTACATATATATATATAATATATAATATATATATTATATATATATTATATATATATTATATATATATATATAAATAATATATATAATATATATATTAATATATATAATAATATAGTTATTATATATATATATATATATATACGTGCTACGAGGTGCTTGTCAAAGGTTTCTGAGAATTAAACAGCCCGACGAACTAGATGTAGTGTACCCTTCTGCAGCTAGAGTGGTGAGCCAATTTGCTCTTGGGGTAGATCAGTGTGCCAAGAGCCAAGTAGCTGAAAGGACATGTTTTTTACTGTTTAGTGTGATTTTGTTAGGCGTTTATTTCATTGTTTTTTGCTTTTTTCAGCCGATGTGACTTAGTTTAACGAGCAATGAATGTGCACAAAAAAAAATTACTTTAAAAACATGATGCATTGATAATGCCATGAGCAAAAGCAAAGTCTCTTTTATGGTAGAAACACTTCAAAGATGGACTATCAACTGTCGATGCGACTGTCAACAAAGACCAGGCTTGTAACCATAGCAAGTGTTCACGAGGCTATCATTTCAGATTGTAGGAAAATTATCCACGATGTTTGTGAGATAATAGGACATCCATAGTGGACGGTGAACGTTTTGAAAATGAGAGGCATTTAAGAAAAATTTGTGCCTAGACTATTGAGGCTGACGAACAAAAGGTCGATCGCGCATTCGTCAGCACAGAACTCAAGCAACAAGTTAGAGATAACACCAACTTCGTCTCAAATATCATAACCGGTGATAAATCATCAATTCACGGTCATCATCCTGATACTAAGCAGTAATCGTAGCGGAAGTCGCTAAATCACCGCTACAGAAAAAGGCTCGTCAGGCTAGCAGCAATTTTAAGTCCATGTTGAAAGTGTTTTTCGACATTCACGGGATTGCCCGTTATGAGTTCTTACCTCCTGGTTAAACCATAATGGCAAGTTTTACTGTGAGGTTTTGAAGTGACTGAGGAAGAGCATTCGGCGAAAATGTCCAGACAAGTGGAAGAACAGTAATTGGTTTCTAGACCATGAGAACGCGACCAGGTCACACATCATTCGCTGTTAGACAATTCCTGATTTCCAAAAGCATTAAGTAATTCCACCCACCTATTCTCCTGACCCTCGCACCCTGTGAATCTTTCCACTTCCCTAAAAATGATATTACGGTTGAAAGGGATTCGTTTAAAACGATTCAAGAGAACCAGAAAAAATCGTAGGAAATCCCAAACGCTCTACCACTTGAAAACTTTCAGGGATGCATGAAATCATGGGAAAAACGTTGGATCTCTGATTAAATGCTCAAAGAAATTAATTCCAAGGAAACAGCAGATACTATTAGGTGCGACTTTTAAGGTCCAATTCCCTGAACTTTTAATTAGCAACCATATAATATATATATATATATATATATTTATAATAGTATATATATATATATATATAAATAATATATATATATATATAATATATATATATATATATATATATATATTATATGTATATATATATATATATATATTTATAGTATATATATATATATACATTATATATATATATATATATAATATATATATATATATATATAACTAATATATATTATAATATATATAATAAAATATAGATATATATATATATATATATTTATCTATATATATATAGTATATTTATGATATAGTATATAATATAATATATAAATATATAATATATATATGAATATATATAATAAGATATATATATAATATATATATATATATAATTAATATTTAATATATATATATATATATATAATATATATATATATATTATATATAAATAGTATATTATAATAATATATATATATATACTATATATATATAGTACTATAAATATATATATATATAATATTTATATATATATAATATTATATATATATATATAATATATTATATATATTAAATATTATATATTATTATATTAATAATATATATATATATATATATAATTATATATAGTAATAACATATATATATATAATAAATATAATTATTAGTATATATATATATATAAGTAGATATATATAGTATATATATAATAGTATATATATAATATATATATAATATATATGTATATAGTATATATATAATATATTATAATATATATATTATTATATATATATATATTACTATATTATATATATATATATTGATAGTATATATATATAGCTTATATAATAATATATATATATAATATATATTATTAAATATATTTTATATATATATATATATATATATATATAATATAATATATTAATATATATATATATATAATATATATATATATATATATATAATATACTATATATATAATATAGTCAGTTGGCGGCGTTTGGGGGTCAGGCACGAAGTAGGCAACGCTACTTGCTTATTGGAGCCCAAAAAATTTATTTAAACAGTCAGCATATATATATATATATATTATATATATATATTATATAATATATATATATAATATAATATATAGTATATATTATATATATATAGTAGTATATTATATATATATATAAAATATTATATATATTATAAATATATATATTATATATATATATATATATAATATATATATAATAATATATTAGTTATATATATATATATATATATATATATATATAATTTATTATATATATATGTACTGGTATATATATATATGATTTCGTTCGAATTCTGAGCTTTTAAGAGCCGGCATCAATTTTTACTCGATTCCTTTTTTAATAAGTTAGCGATCGGCTGGCAATTGTGTAAGTTCTGTGAGGCAATTAAAATAGTTTTCCTTACTCTCTAGGGCTAGGCAACTTTGGATGTGCCTGACGAGTCAGTATCAGTCTTTTTTTTTTAAAAATATCCTCTATTTAAAGTTGGCATTAATAAAAGCAATATATTTATTAATACATAATTTAATAATTACTAATTAATATTCTCTTATCTAACTTGATCATATCATATTCGACTTATTTATTTTATCATAATCATTTAATATAAGAAATTTTTTATTGACTCAAGACCTGAGATCCGTTGAAACCGCGTTTTGACTCAAATTCTTTTGCTGCCTACGCTATAGTTGCTCTGCCTCAGATCAGTTGCATATTTTCAGTTTATTAAAATAATGATTTGTTGTGACAAGTGAATGTTGTCAATATAATTATTATTACTGATTTTTGTGTTTTTTCAAAATTGAAAGCTGTTTAGTTTTGTACATACGGGAATGAATTGGAATCGTACGATTAAGTTCATTAAAAATTACTAAATTCTTTTTCGATGTTGTAAGAACTATTGAATTCACATGTTAGAAAAAGGTGCAATATATGCGAGTGAATTCAAACTGAGATCCTATTTATTCTTCTTGCATTGTTCGATAGTTATATATATACCTATATATATATATAAATATAATAATATATATAATATAGATATATATATATATAATATATAGAGTAAATATATATAGTATATATATATATATATATAATATAAATTATATATATATTATATAGACATATATATATAATATCATCATCATCATAATTTCAAAGTGGAAGGTTGCGCTCGCGTTTGCGTCTGATGTGTTTTGTGTTTGTTCTTAAGTTTTTGCTATTAAAGGGTCATTTAATTTAGCTTAAGGTGATCCAGTATTAGACGTCAATTGTCTAGAGCAGTGGTTTCCCAGACCTTTTTTGTGTATCGCCCACATTCAGCTAACTGTACTTTCCATCGCCCATCCCCTGTCATTAGGCGAAATTTTTTTTATAATATATATATATAAATATGATTATATATATATATTATATATATATATAATATATATAATATGTATTATATATATCATATAGATATATATATAATATAATATATATATTATATATAATATATTATATATATATATGATATAAATAAATAAATTATACTATAAAATATATTTTACTACTATATCATACTATAAGGCCCCATAAGCAAAGATTTAGAATTGCGATAAAAATGAAGAATTCACGAGTAAGCTGTGTAACTTACTTACTTTTC
The DNA here is from genome assembly GCA_015478945.1 of Trachelipus rathkii. NCBI lineage: Eukaryota > Metazoa > Arthropoda > Malacostraca > Isopoda > Trachelipodidae > Trachelipus > Trachelipus rathkii. Next base: position 19,120 of record JABUQX010125112.1, read on the forward strand.
TCACTTTAATGGTAAACCTTGGGCTATGATGAGACCTTGCAAGGTTTTCAATATTAGGCTCAATGTTGGTTCAAGATCGAAGTCATATAGTCCCCCCTTTGACTAATGTTCAGTTTATGTCGCTGTTTATAAGACATTTTGCAAACTGCACTAAATCCTTTCTCCACTAAATATAATGAAGGGAAAGCAAGTAAAAGTATTTCAATTCCCTGCAAAGTTAGGATATTGTTTTTGCATTTTGGCGAACCAAATATGCCTGCATTAACCAACCTTTGATTAAGATGTATTAGCCTTCGATATCATTTTGGTAAGTCAATATTTTTTCACGTAAATTTTGGTGAATTAGAAGAAGAATCATAAAGAAATGGACTTAACGACGAATTAGGTATTTCCAAGTTCAAAAAGAATCTTTAAGATCTTGTAATAAAGGTCTTCTTTCGGAGTGCCAAGTGTGACAAGATGCCATCAATTATCTGTAACTCAAAATTAATTTTATCATTGTTTTGTATAACTTGTAGACTTGGAAAACTGCAGAAAATCTTTCCTAGCTAAGCTGTCTTTCTAAAAGAGTAATTTTCTGATACAAACGTTATAATTCCCTTGAGTTAATAAGATTTAATTGTTTATGTTCCCTGCATTTGATAGTGGATTTCATGTTAGTTGGTGAAAATATTGAAAGATTCGCAATGTCAACCCTTGTTATTTCTTAAATTATCATCGGCAATTTCTTACCGACACGAAGAAGAATTTAGAAGATTCTAGGGACATGTATCGGAAAGAACATTGAAGCGATTCAACAGTTACCATGTTGGGAGAGCCATCAACTCGTATGCAGGTAATAAACCTAAAATTCTTTTCATTTTCCGTGGCATTCTGGGTACGAAAGAATAAGGTCAGTTAAAGAGTGAGATTATTTATCTACTGATTTATATAACGGATGGTTAAGTGATATCAATGTTAGTCGTTTCCACATAGACTTGCAGCTAGTGTTTCTCTCGATGGAATAAGACAATTAGAGTAAATTTGTGGAACGCCTAATTCTTTAAATGAGGCCTTAAAATCCCGACGGTAAAGACCTATCATAGCTGGTGCTCCATCTGTTGCACAAGCAATGATATTTCTCATGATATTTGTGTAGTAAAGAAATTTTTGAACACCTTGAAAATTGTTGAGCCTTTTGTGTCAAGAACTATTTTTTCCTAACAAACGGAATCTCAACAATTTCTTTAGTAGAACTTACATATGTGACGTATGCCATAGCAAGGATTCATTTCACTAAGAAGATGCTCATCGCGTTGCCAGGAGAAAATTCCCTCGTTTTTAAAGTGACATAGCTTGTTTTTCAATATCTTTTGGCCATTCATCTATTTGTAATACTGTGTTATACTGAGAGCGAATTGATGGTTGTTATAAACTTGGAAATCATTGTATATCAAAACTTCATTAATTTCTGGCAGTAGAAGATAGTTTGTTTAGATATTTGTGTTTGCCATTTGCAATCTGATCTTTGAAATTTAATAAGATAAACAGCCCTTCTCTAAAGTCTGTAGTGTTTCCTTGGCAAACATTCCGTTGATGCTTGTACGATTTTTTGAAATATGTTCATTTTTGCGAAATATTCACATTTTCCATTTCATTTTGTCAGGATGCATATCTTTTTATTGTTCTAAACTACCATTGCTTGAAGGGCTTGATTGCTCATTAAGAATTTTTTTTTTCACACAATAGATCAAGCAATAAATGCCTTGGAAACCAGATATAGATACCATTCGAGTATGCGACACCTTCTTTTTCACTCATTAAAACTAATGGAATAATATATATAGATAGATATATAAATAATATGATACTATATATATATATATATATATATAATATATATATATATATAATATAGTATATATATATAATAATATAATATAATATATATACTGATATATATATAATATATATTATAATAATATTATAATAATATATATATATAATATATATATATATATTATATATATTATATATAAAAGTATGTATAACAGAAATAACTTAAATTTCTTTTAAAAATAAATATAATTTAATTTTTATCACTCATCGCCCCCTCATCGCCCCTCTGATCTTAACGCCCCCTAACTCGAATTTCAATCGGCCCACAAATGGGCGATATCGCTCCAGGTGGGAAAGCTCAACTCGGTCTACGAGGTTTTTAATATTTATAATTACTCGCGAATAGCGCTTTTTAAGAAGACTTAGATGAAAACATAAATAACCTAATCTTTCGAACTTGCCGAAATCTTAACGAATTAAGTTTTTTTTAGTGTTTTCTACTGATGATAAATTATGACTCAGTATTAATTTATTTCATTAATGAATAATAAAGGCGTTAAATAGAGTATTATTATTTTTGTAGCGTGATCTGTGGTGTTGTGTGTGGTGTGGTGTGTGTGTGTGTGTGTGGCTGTGATCTGTTGGTGGTGTTGCGCAATTCTGTGGTTTTTTTGGTTGGGCTGTGTATGGTCGATTGTGTGTGTTTTTGTTTGTGAAGTGCTGTCTGGTTGAATGACTGGACAGAGAAGATGTAGGGGTGGGCGGAGGGCTGGGGTTCTCTGTTGACTTTGCCAACGTTCGTGGCCTGAACGCTAACCATGAATCTGTGGAAGATCACTTCGCTACCCTCTCTACCTAAACCGTTTTATTATTGTCTGAGACGCAGCTAGCCAGGGATTCTTTTTTCAATAAACTTAATATCCGTCCAACTATATCACCTTTCTATAAATTTAGACTAGAATGGGGAGTCTGTGACCCTTAATAAAACATTTAACACCCTGTAACAGCGTCTTGAGTAATCTTGATCTCCTAATTATCGATTGTTCTGTGCTTAAATTTCTCCTACGACTACAATTATCTTGTGGTTTCTGCTGACTGCTCCCCTAAGGAACAGATTTTCACCTCCCTTTTGAATATCTTACTACTGTCTCATGAGACTGTTACTCTTCCATCCAAATTCTGAGATCTGTCTTTAGGTGAATTCAACGTATTCACACTGAGTGGTTGGTCCTCTCATACTGCAGCAGAGGAAGAGGAAGGCCAAAACTTCAGTATTTCAAAGATCTGGAACAAGTTAATTAAAACCTACACACAACCCAGATCGGACTCAACGAATTCTTGAACACGCTTGATTTAAATGTTTCACCACTACTCCTCTCTTAAAATACACATTTCTCCTCCTATTCGTAACTCTGACCACAAGCTTGTATGCTCTTATTTTAAAGTTTCCCAGCGCTTACATGCCAAAGTACTTCTGGCAACTTAATGGGCAATTGGGGGGGGGTTGAGTCTTTTTGCTAACTAATGCTTGGAGTAATCTGCTTTGACTAGAGGACGCTTCGGTCACCGCTGAAAGGGTGGGGGCCGTAATTGAGGTTACCGGGTTCATTCCTCTTCAACTAAATTTTTTTCTCCAACAAAATCCATGGTTCGATGGGGATGTTCTCGCTCTTCAGGAGAGAGACATGGGTATCCATGGAAATCTCGTCACACGCTCTAATTTCCATTTCCGAATCGTTGCAGGGCTTATTATTCGACAGGCTAAGCGCGCTTTCACTAAAGAGTGCGACAAACCTACGTGGCCTCCTGATAAAACTGGCCTCTTGCAAAAACATTCATAACTTCTCTGCTTCTCCAATTATTAGCCTCTGACGGTCTGAGCTAATCTCCTATGAAAA
>JABUQX010125113.1:0-2500 GCA_015478945.1 Trachelipus rathkii
CATTGTACTTCGTTCAGTTGGTTTGGGTGTTTAACCGTTTTCGCATTTATCGTGGAAACGCTTTCGCGTTTTCGTTGCGCCAACTTCAATATATATATATATATATATATAAATAATATATATATATATAAGTAATATATATATATATATATACATATATATATATATATATATATATATATATATATATATATATATATATATATATATATATATATATATATATATATATATATATATATATATATATATATATATATATATATATATATATATATATATATAATACATATATATATATATATATATATAGTAATAACCAATATGTATATGTATGTATATAATATGTATGTATATATATCTTAGCTAATAACATATATATAACCAATAATAATATATATGTATATGCTTTGCTGTATCTTCAACCTTCTGTTAATATTATTATGCTAATATGTAATGCTGTGTATATGTATAATATATATGTATATGTTTAATATATGTATATGTATGTAATAATAATAACCAATAATATGCCAATATATATTACATATAATATAATAATAATAATAATATTAATAATATAATAATATATATATAACAACAACAATAATATGTATATGTTCGTTTTGTACCTCAAGGTGCAGATACGGACCATGCTGAATATATATGTAATATGTAATAATAATAATATATAATAATATGTATGTAATATGTATGTATGTATGTGTGCTATTATGTATGTATGTAATGCACATGCATCATGTATGTATGTAGCCATATGGTTGTAATATGTATGTATGTATATATGTATATATGTATGTATATGTAAATGTGTATCATAAATGTATGTAATAATAATAATGTATGTAATATAATAATAATAATATGTAATAATAATATAATAATATGTATGTAATAATAATATAATAACTAATAATGGTATATATAAACTTTGTAATAATAATAATATTAATAATAATAATAATAATAATAATAATAATAATAATAATAATAATAATAATAATAATAATAATAATAGTATATGTATATGTTATGTAATAATATGTGTATGTATATGTAATGTAATAATAATAATATATATAATAATGTAATATATTAAATATATATATGTATATGTATATATGTATGTAATTTATGTAATAATAATAATAATATATGTATATGTATTTATAATACAATAATATAAAACACATAATCAACTCTTTGTTATTATATAATAAAAACAATTATACAAATTAAATTTTAATGTATGTATATGTTTAATTTGATTTAATAATAATATAATAATATGTATATATAATAATAATAATAATAATATATAATAATATAATATAATAATAATAATATATAATATAATATATGTAATAATATAATATGTAATAATATGTAATAATAATATATATATCAATAATAATAATAATGTAATAATAATAATGTAAAATGTAAATGTTTAATTAAAATCGTGTAATAATGTATGTATATGTAATAATAATATGTGTATATGTAGATAATAATATATATGTATAATAATATGTATAATATGTAATATAATTACAATTAAAATATTTCTGAGACGAAATGATTCATCTAGGTTGACGATAATTCGTACTATATGCAATAATAATAATAATAATAATAATAATAATAATAATAATAATAATATAATATAATAATAATAATAATAATAATAATATATAATAATATATAATAGTATGTAATATGTAACAATAATAATAATAATATGTAATAATAATAATATATAATAATATATAATATAGGATTAATAATAATAATAATAATATGTATGTATGTATGTGTAATAATAGCTCATCTTCTTCTGTATGGCTGTAATGTAATGTAATGTATGTATGTAATGTATGTATGTATTGTATGTAATAATAATAATAATAATAATATATGTATGTAATGTAATAATAATAATAATAATAATAATAATAACAATAATATATCTCTTCATTTACTATTTATATTAACATAATATGATGGAAATAAGAATCTATTTAGTTGAGTCTAATAATAATGTAATAATAATATATAGGTTAATAATATTCTTCAACTCAATAATAATAATAATAATAATATATGTAATAATATGTAATAATAATAATAATAATAATAATATGTAATGTAATGTAGAAAATACAATTACAAATTATTTAAAATGTTTAACAATAAAAAATAAAGCAAACATAATTTTAATAATAATAATAATAATATATAATAATATCATTTATATATAATATAATAATATAATATAATAATAATAATAATAATATGTAATAATATAATATATAATATGTAATAATAATGTAATATATAATAATAATAATAATAATAATAATGTATATGTAATATAATAATAATAATAATAATAATATGTAAATATGTTCGAAGGCAGCGAATAATAGATGATGATAAACATATATATTAATATGTAATAATAATATATGTAATAATA
>JABUQX010125113.1:17500-27500 GCA_015478945.1 Trachelipus rathkii
ATCTATTACCTTCGCGTTAGATGACTGTATGATAAATGAGAGAAGGAGGTACAGATTATCGTTAGACGAGAACGAGAGAAAGAGAGAGAGAGAGAGTATGTCAAGGTATCACCTAGATAATGGGTAGTCATTATTAGCATAGATAGATAGATAGATTGGATAGGAAGCTTGACACTAGCACTAGAAATAAGAAGACTTAAGCATAAGACATGCTAAGATAAGAAGCGTGTGCCTCTTCCTAAGAAGAGAAAAAGAAGAGGTCATTCATTTAAACGAAGAAGAGAGAGAGAGTCATTGAAAAGAGAAGAGAGAGAGCCAGCATTTCTTAGAATTTCTTAGACCGAAGAGCCTTTAAATGAATACATAAGATAGAATTAGTAACGATAGTAGATAGATAGATAGATAGAGATACGATACGTATTAGATAGATAGAGCAGATGAGAAGTGCTGACAGATTTATGCGTTAAAGAGAGAGAAGTGAGAACACTATATGTACGTTAGAAATGAGAGACAGTCAGAGAGAGAAGAGAGAGAGAGAGAGAGAGAGAAGAGAGAGAGACGGAGGAGAGAGGTGACAGATTAATCGTTAGAATGATGATAAAGATAGATACTGCATAGATCTATGATAGATAGATAGTAACTAGATCATAGATAGATAATACGATATATCTATCGATAGATAGATAGAATAGAATAGACTAGATAGATAGATAAGATACGATAAAGATAAGATAAGAATAAGAGAGAGAGAAGGGCACAGATTATGCGTTAGAGGAGAGAGAGAGAGAGAGAGAGAGAGAGAGAGAGAGAGAGAGAGAGAGAGAGAGAGAGAGAGAGAGAGAGAGAGACAGAGAATTCAAATCTCTTTATTTCGCTTCTATTCGTGTGTGCCAATTTGTTTTCTGAGATTGCCCAAAGGAGTTGAGCTGTGACAGCAACATTTGTTTTAGTCACTTTTTTCTCTTCTGTTCAATGACTACTGTGTTATGGTTTGATTCTCTCTCTCTCTCTCTCTCTCTCTCTCTCTCTCTCTCTCTCTCTCTCTCTCTCTCTCTCTCTCTCTCACTCTGTAACTCTCTCTCTCTTTTCTCTTTCTTACTGCCTTCTCTTCACCCCTACTTCTTTCTCCACAACCCTTTTCATCTTTTCCTTATCCGTCACATCTCTCGGCACTAGCATTAGATATTTTTCTCTTCTCGTTCCTCCTTCTATCTCTCTCTCTGACTTCTCTCTCCTCTCTCTCTACTCTCCTCGCTCTCTTCTCTCTCCCGCCTCAACCTCGATCTCTCTCTCTCTTTCCCTCTCTCAATCTCTTACATTTCTCACAAACTAAGAAGAATACCATTTTTTTAATTGAGCACTATATTTATTTTCTTTTCTTTTTACTTCCATACTATTTTTTATAAGTAGAGCCTCTCGGCTATCAGTGTAAAGGTTGATAGAGGCCTATATAAAATCCGCCACCAATGAGTAATGGAAAAGTAAATTCAGATGTGCCACGAAATATTGAAAGCTAGAGCCATTTATTCCAGATCCACTACTAGTGTCTCTGACACGCCATTATTCTCACTTAGTCAAAGACAAGTTGCGTAGCAAAACTTATGCACGCGAATAAGAATTTTCAACTTGACTTCGGCACAGGAGACGAAAGTAAACGAGATGAGAATCAGATAGAGATCAACTTAGGCCTTTTCTCCACGGAGAAGTTTTTTCTTTGACGCGCCGGAGTCTCATGTTACGAATCCCGCAAATTGAGAGTAAAAATCTCTTTAGAACTCATTCTGAAAATTAATGGGCAAGCAGATTTTACTCTTTAACTTTATTACTTACTTCTAAATGAAACTTATAGGAAATTTGAGTTTTATGAAAATAGAGACAAACTATGTTCTTAAAGCAGCTTCTGCGACGAATATTATCACATTTAGTATAATAGTTAATCAAGTGCTTAATTGGGTTTTAACGTTGATGAAAAAGAAAATGGAAAGATTCCCTCTGTGCCCAGAGAAAATCAATTTGGTTTTTCTCTGACAGAACATCTCTTTCGTGTATCTGGAGAGAAGAGAGAGTTAGAGAGAAAGAGAGAGAGAGAGAGAGAGAGAGAGAGACGAGAGACGAGAGAGAGGAGGAGAGAGAGAGGAGAGCAAAGTCGAAGCATAGATCTCTTAATTATCAGAAGCCAAATTACTTAACTGAAGGCAACAAACAAAAGCTTTGTTGCAGCATTACGAACAACATCTAACTATTGTTGAAAAGTGAGAAAAGATTTTGGAAACTCGATTTTTTTTAAGGATAAGAGGTGGTGTTTAAAGAGAGAGAGAGAGAGAGAGAGAGAGAGAGAGAGAGAGCAGAGAGGAGAGGGAGAGAGGAGAAGAGATGAGCGGATGAGAGAATCTTTTCAAAAACAGCTATGAAAATTAAGAGAGAAGCAGGCTTGTAAACATTGGACAAAAACAAAAGAAAGAGAAGTAAGCCATAGTTTCTGACAAACTCCGGTACAGTGGGAGCCACATTACCTCTCACTTGTAGGCTCGTCAACATCCTAGCAATACGATGGAGGAAGTAGTAGGAAGAGATGCATATTTTGGAGTGCCCACCACCACTTTAAAAAAAAAAAAAGGGTCTCCAGTTCGGTGAAGATGAAGAAGGCCTTACGAAGAAGGAAAAGGGGTGGTGGAGTTTCCCTTAAACTTGTTTATAGCCAATCTGTACAAAAGGAATAAAAACTCTGATGTTACTTTTAAATTTTAGGTCGTGGTCGAGCAGCCAACACAGCATTCCTGCACCGGTTACACATTCTGGATTTTAGTGTAGCGACACACGCACCTTGCATCCCTGGTTTGCAAATCGACCAAACCTACACATTGAATCTCTGTAAGGCGATAAAAGAGACCAATACGTTAATAAGCTTATTTGGACTCAAAAATTAGTACATATTGCTAATAATAATAGATACAAAAATGGGTCCTATTTAATCTTTAACTCATCTACACATTAAGCGCAATTATTCTTGAACGACTTCTAAGTTAAGTAATTATATAGAAATATTTCATGCAAAATCCCGGTATATATATATATAAATATCTATATATCATATCTATTTATTATTTTGATTAAGTTATTACTTATAATATATATATATATATCTAATATATATTTTAACTTCTATTTAATTATATTTATAATAATATTATTATATAATATATATTATATACTATATTATATACCTATATATATAATATATCATACTTAATTTCCATGGTCCTAGTCAACTTTTCATGGTAAACTTCACGTGAAATACAATATAACAAAATACGCTTAAAAAAATTTACTGAAAATACCTCTGAAAAAAATATGAAGTAAACAAAATTCATATTTTTAATAACATCTCTCTCTCTCTCTCTCTCTCTCTCTCTCTCTCTGCTCCTCTCTCTGCTCTCTCTCTCTCTTCTCCCTCTTTCTCTCTCTCCTCTTAGCTTCTTCTTTAATCGCATAAATTTCTGTACCTTCTTCTTTTCCCTTTCTCTTTTTCTCTTTATCTCTTTCTTCTTCTCTCTCTCTTCTTCTTCATCTCTCTCTTCTCTTCTCTCTCTCTCTCTCTCTGGGAAAAATATAAAGAAGAAAGGCGTACCAACAATATTTTTTTTTTGGCAATGTAGAAAACTTATAAAAATAAACTGAATGACAATCACCATCCAAAAATACGGTATTTTGAATTTTAATTTTTTGAATTTTTGAAATTTTTAATTTTATCTATTTTTTTCGCTCTTTTGATAAATTCTGGTGATTTCCTTGATTTTTTTCTTGTTTATATTAATTTAACCACACTCACGGGTACGTGTATGTTTGTGTGAGATCCACTTAGTCAGATTATAATGTTGTGTCTTATGCCATTTAACATTTGTCCGTATTTGAATGTCGTCAATCACTATTATTCAAGTGTCTATATACGTCAGAATCTTCCTTTTAGAACATTTTTTCATTCTATTTTTTCAATCTTCATATCAATCATCATTTCTAAGCAAGTTTTCATGAAAATTGCACTGAAACCGTGGATCTCATCAAGTAGTCATATATATATAGCTTTGATTATATATTTTTTATTATACTATTATATATACTAACTATATATATATTATTCATAATATTATATACTATATATATGATATATATATTATATTACTTATATAACTATTATAATATACTATATATATATACTATATAATTATATTATATTTATATATTATATACTTCCTATTATATATCTATCTAGTATATATTATATATATCATATATCATAAACTACATATCTATATATATACTTTATATTCTATATCATAATATTATTATCATCTATATATATATTATATTTTTTCTATATATTATATTATTATATATTATTTATATTATATATATACTATATATATATATTTATATATTAATATTTATACTTATATATACTATATATTAATATTATTTATATATATTTTATTTATATTATATGGAAGAGAAGTAGAGTTCATTTATTCCTTTGTAAACATTTGCTGTTATATATTAGGGAATATATATCTTTTAAATAATAAGGTTATATTCTGTTTGCATTGATGAATATATTTGAGTTTTTGGAACATTTTATTAATAATATAGTATATATAATATATATTATTATATTATATATTCTTATTTATTTTATTTACTCTTATTATATATATATTATATATATCATCTTATTATAACTATATTTATATATATATGTGTGTGTATGTGTGAGTGGATGAAGAGTACTTTTGATATGAATGAGCATATCTAGTTGATAGTCTAGGTAGAGAATCTTAGAACCAAGAGAGAAATGAGCAATCAGCTATAGCTTTTTAGTGTGAGAGAACTGGACAGGGAGAGAATGAGCATAAATCTAAGTTCAAGTTTTAATGGTGAGAGACATGTCAGAGATGAGGTAATTGAGCATATCTAGTTTAAGTCTTTAAGGTGAGATAAACTTCTTGACAGAGAATAAGGTGTGGTAACTGCTTGGAAAGAAGAATTCCACGAGGTATTGTTGCTAAGTAAGTTTATAAGGGCAAATACCATTTAGTAATAACAGAGTTAATAAAAAGAATATTTGACATGATAAATGCTCAAAGAACTCCAACTTTCAAGAAGAATTGCATCGAGTGCAGTACCACACCATACAACGAGTACTTCTATATCTAGAAAGACCACACCTTTATATTTTAAAGCTAACTGTGATGGTGTTGTGAAATTTAGTAATTGCAGTCACATCTGAACACCTTCATTCTCGTCTCTCTCTCTCTCTCTCTCTCTCCTCTCTCTTCTCTTCTTCTCTCTTTCCTTTTCTCTCTTCTCTCTTCACTTTCTTCTTCTTTTCTTTCTCTCTTCTTTTCATTCATTTTCATCTCTTCTCTCTCTCTTTCTTCTCTTTTCTCTTTTTTTCTCTTTTTCTTTCTATCGTTCTTTTCTGTCTTTGGCTAGTTGCTCTCTTCTCTCCTCTTTTCTCTCTCTCTCTCCTCTCCTTTAAGCTCTTCTCTCTCTCGTCACTATCTTCCACTCTTTTCTCCTCCTTTTCGCACTTTCACTTCTTCCTTTTTCTTCTCTACTTCCTTCTCTCTTACTGTTCCTATCCTTCCTTCCGTTTATACTTCCTATATATACTGTATAATTATATACCTATTATCTATTATATCATATCTTACATATATATATATTATACTATCTATACTATATTATAATAACATATATATATATATACATATTAAATAAATATTACTAATTCTACTAATATAATACATCTATACCTATCTATACTAATACTTACTACACTATTCTATTTATATTATTATTTCACATATTATATATAATATATTATATAATATGTGAAAAGATTACAGATTGATTATGAGGTAATTAGTTTAACTTATATTTCAACAATATGTTTCAATCTGACATTAATCATACCCCAAGTATTTATTAGCATGCAATTTTTTTTTTTAAATTATCTTCGCTGCTATAACAATAATAAAAGGATTAATTTAAAAGAAAAGAAAAAATAGCCTCTCAATAATTATACTAATAATTTTGATATCTTCTCGACTCTCTATATTCACATTCCCTATCATATTCTCACTGACAGATCTCTACATCTCTCTCTCTCTTCTCCTCTCTCTCTCTCCCTGTTCTCCATTCTTTCTCCACTTCTCTCATCTCCTCTCATCTCCTCCCTCCTCTCTCCTTCCTCTCTCTCTCTCCTCTCTCTGTCTCCTCTCTTCTCGATACTATATACTATACTATAACCTCATCTTCTTTCGCTTAAAACCGCCACCTCACGAGATTACGAGCACGAGTATTTCACCCGCCTACCACCTCCTCTCCCACTCTTATTCTACACCCATATCCATCACTCCTTTTTTACTCTGCTCTATTTCCTCTCGCCGTTATTGTTGATCCATCTCATGTCTTCCTACCGTCTGTATAGTTTCATGATCGTCCTCATTCCCATCGGCCCTGCTTCCCTCATCCCAACTCCTTCTCTCCGCAGAACAACTGTCAACCACCACTACTCATACCCCACGAATCGCTCCTGACCAACTCCCTTATCTTTCACGTCTTTAGGCATGATATTACAAGCCTCTCTCTTTTCATTATATGTCCCCTTTTCAAATTCTTCTTAGTCTCTCCCACCTTCTTCCTTTCACTAGTCTAAAATATAAAATTATACCCTCGTCTTCCTACAGCGCTGGGCGATCAAAACACTCCCCTAGCTTCACTTACATGCTTTTTCACATCAAAACCATCTGTTCGATTTCTCTCGCACTCCAGATTCTAAAAATTACAACTGATTTCTCATAACATATTTCTTTGCCTTTTCTTTATATCATCCCCTCACTTCCCATAATATTCCTCTCCTTATACTCTCGCAGAGTTTTCCCTTGGCACCGATCAAAATGCTTTTCTGCAGGTTGATGAACGTCTACAAAGAATCTCTCTGCCAATATTCCAGCATCTTCTCCGAGACGACCATTTTTAGTGTGAATAAGAGGTCCGTTGTCCACGTTCCCTTTCTATACAGTTGATGTGGCCGCCTACGGACGCCGAGCCACGGTGTCAGGCCACGTGTATATATATATATTATATATATATATATATATATATATATATTATATATATAATTTATATATATATATATATATTATACCGGTATATATATATATAGTAATATACTATATATATATATATATATATATAATATATAATATATATAATATTTATATAATATAATATAATATATATATATAATATATATTATATATTATATGTATAATCATATTTATAATATATATATATATATATATATATATAGTATTAGTATAAATATTATATATATATATATTAATATATTATTATATAATAATATATAGTATATAATATATATATATATATAATAATAATAATAATATATATTATATAATATATAAGTATTAATATAATAATACTATATTATATATATATATATATATATATATATAACATATATATATATTTATATATAATATATATATATATAATTAATATTATATATATATATATATAATATATATATATATAATATATATATATATATATATATATATATATATATAATATTATATATATAATATTTATTATATAGTATATATATATATTACTTCTGTTTTTCTATCTCTCGTCTCTCTCTCTCTGTCTTTTTCTCTAACAATCTATTATTATTTATTATTATATTATTATATTATATTATTATTATTATTATTATTATTATTCATTAATTATTATATTATTATTATTATTATATTATTATTATTATTTATGTTTATTGTACAATAATCCTCTCTCCTTCATCTCTCTCTGTTTTCGTCTCTCTCTCTTCTTCTCTCTTCTCTCTCTCTCATCTCTCATCCTTCTCTCTCTGCTTCTCTCTAGCGGGAGGCAATACTGTGAAAGTTGATATAAATAGGTGACTTTCTATTGGACAAACGTTATTGATGGTACAGCAAACTATGAAGGAAGCTTTGACAGTGGTTCCAAATCTGTCTAAAATATCATCGAACATTGGTGCACTGTTCTTGCTGTATACACATTCATTTGTGGAGTTCTCCCCATCAACAAACAGCTGATATTGAACGGTTTGAAAGAAAGCTAGATAGTGACGTACCCGCAAAGAGAAGGAGGAAACAAGGAGGGAGCTTGGAGAGCAGGAACGCGTGGCATAATCCGCTTCAACTGCTTTTGGATATTTCAAGCAATCGTTGCCCGTAGTTTCTAAGGGGGCAAAAAACCCAATAAATCGTGGTTAAGATTAGGAATATTCGCCAGCAGACCTCGAGCGCCGATAAGATAGTACTGGTGGCGGAAGAAAGGGATGACGATCCAGAAGTGATCAAAGAAGTAGAGAATGAAAATGGTTTCAAGACTCATTGATAGAGTATAAGACTATTTACATCTATAGGGGCGATAGTGAAGGATCAGAGCTGTTCCTTTTTTCGGAATATGTTGGTACATAAGTGTGCTTCCAACACTGAGGGAATGTGCTGTATTTGAGACATAGATAATTAGTTGAACTAGGGGTGGGTCAGATACACTCTCCTCAAAACTCGGGAAGGAATGCGCCATCTGGGTCACCCGCCTTCCTAAACGTTTCATCTCAGATTTCAGGAGTCACATGTCAAACCCGATCAATGTAATTCACAGGTAAAGGTATAGGACACCTGAAAAGAAGAAGGAGGATGGGGGAAGGAGGGGGAGGAGAGGAGGAGAGAGCGAGGAAGAGAAATGGCCAGAATTAGCCCTGCTTCGTGATTTCTCCAAACAGTACCTCTTTACACGAGTATGGTTCAAGAATTTTGAGGGTGGCCAATATATAAAGGTATACCAATATATTAAGAACTTCCTCCGTTTATGTTGTGTAGCTATGATGAACACTTATTAAAACCAGTTCTGTTAGGCTTTCTTCCCCCCTTAGAACTGAAAGAATACGTTTTAAAGCGCTTTTCAAGTGATAGAGAACATCTTTATGGAATGACGTTTCGATGAGGTAAATTCTAAAATTCTTAACAACCAAATGTGATTGTTCAGATCAAGTTTATTTTCAAAATTAGTAAAATATTTTAATAGATATCTATGGAATGCAGTGACTTATATAAAATATAGTAAGATCATGTCACTAATTTGCTCTCTAACTCGCTTGAAAAAGTCACACGAAAAGAAATTGTAATTGCTCATGTTTTTTTTTCATTTTTACAATGTTCTCAACATGAGGCATTCCTCATTTCCTTATTACAGAAGCAGAAATTCTGTTTGCAAACTGTTCCAAATATTTAAAATTGTTTCATCGATGTTTGCTTGAAAATTCTTTCAAAACAAATATCACAATTTAATATTAATTAAGAACAGTTGCTGCCATTAATTATGGAGCCTGAAATGTAGTACACAATGCAATAGTGAAGGAGAATAAAGTTGAAGTTATAAAATAAACTTATACAAATCACAACAGTAACAGTGTCCACAAAGAATCTGAGTTTTTTAAAAGAAGTTTTAAAAATATTTGAATTCTTCAACCCTTTAAAATGAAATGCCTTTAAATTTTTCTCTATCCGCAAAATCCTCGTATTTTTTCCTATTTTTTCCTATTAAATCAGTAGTCACTTGGCTCTCTAAAACATGTACCTAGATGCATTCGCTGCCATAAATTTTCTAATTTGTTAACGTCATGTCACATGAATGAAAATAAAATGAACATATACACCGCTGGATATTAAGACAACTTAACACCTCAAACCTTTCTTCAATCTTCGCACCATAATATCGTTGTCGCAATCCGAACTCGCTATTTAATTTTCACAACGTTCCTTAAGTATTTCCTTTCCGCTAGATAATTCTCTTTAATGCTTTGAACATCACGTTGAAGACCGAAGGAATCTTCAGCTGACCAACAAAATATGATTCTCATTTCATT
>JABUQX010125113.1:37500-40000 GCA_015478945.1 Trachelipus rathkii
TTCTAACGGGGTTTTCAAACTGATGAGGGGGAAGTGACGAACGAAAGCTCGATGAAGGGAAAGGAAACTAAATTACCGTAAAAAGAGGTTTCAGAATTGCTGATTGCTTTTTAAAATAACATAATTTAAAGCTTTTTTTTAAGTTATTTAATGTTAAAATCTAATTAAAAATAATATACTTAAACTTTTTATTTATTTAATAAATATTTATTATAATACAACTGTTCAAACTATTTAAACTTACAACTTTAAGCAAATTATTGTTAAAATATAATCTGAAAAAAATCAAAGTTAATTTCCTAAGTGGCAACTTTACAAGGAAGGGGAAGAATGAGCTTCTTAATGTGCCTTCGGCATTAGTGCCTGCTGCGGAAAAAGGGTGCCAGGTAAAATTACACATACACTTTATTCCACCAATATATATATATATATATATATATATATATATATATATATATATATATATATATATATATATATATATATATATATATATATATATATATATATATATATATATATATATATATATATATATTCACAACTTACTGGCAGTGCCCTATTATATAGAAGGGTAACTACTCTAGGCAATTTCTACCTAGGATTCGAACCAGGGATCGAACCTAATCCCTGTGCCTCGCCACTCTGTCATTCTACCGATTGTGCCACATGCTTTGAAAGTGATAATAAATTTCTTTGGCATAGCCTATATTAGAGGTTACTTGAACCATGGGTCGCAATTCGAACTTGGGGTCACCGGGTCTTCTGAGATTGGTTGCCGAAGCTTCACAGGATAAAAAGAGTAGGGAAGTTCGTCTAGGTAATTGCTACCCAGGGTTCGGAGGATGGATCTAACCCTATTATCAAATTGGCATATTTAGTTTCCATACAGACCCATGGGGTCGCGAAGATGATCGTCTTGTTGATTTTAGGTCATCACAGAAAAGAGTCAAGATTCTTCCACACCTACGTCATGAAATATATCTACAAAGAAATCATTCATTATTGATTTATAAATTCATTTAAAATATTAATTTACTCCGTAATAAAATTAAAACATTAAATTTATTTTGAAAGTGATAACAGGCTAATTTGATGAACGTATATATTAGAAACATAGAACATAGAACTAGAAATATAGAAACATAGAACATAGAAACATAGAACATAGAAATATAGAAACATAGAACATAGAAACATAGAAACGAAATATAGAAACATAGAACATAGAAACAGAACATAGAGCATAAAACATGGAAAGAACATACAGGTACAACGTCGATCGAGAACACTTGCCCAGTCGATCGCGGGTTACCAGGTCTTCCCAACGCTTGCCTAAAAAACAAAAAAAGAAAATATATATATATATATATATATATATATATATATATATATATATATATATATATATATATATATATATATATATATATATATATATATATATATATATATATATATATATATATATATATATATATTTCTTTTTCTTTCCAGACTTTTCTTTTTCTTGACGAATTAATGACTAATGGCAACCTTGACTCCGAGTCTCTGACAGTGACTCTGTGACTTTAAGTATTGCTCAGTTGGTGGTAACACATGGTGGTAGTGAGTTTAGTTGTGATATTTCATAGTACACATGCTGCTGGCATTATAATTTAATTAAAAATGAGTGAACGTAAGAAATCAAAATCTTATCATTTTCATGATGAGTGGGAGGAACTTTATTTCTTTACCATGTTTCGTAATAAATGCTTATGCCTTATATGTCGTGCTTCTGTTGCTATTCCCAAAAAAGGCAATTTGGAAAGACACTTTTCAAGCCTACATAAGTCTTATCAACGTGACTATCCTGTAAAAAGTGAAATAAGGAAGATTAAAGTAAAAGAGCTAAAAGCGGAGTTAGGATCGCAGCAACAACTTTTTACTAAGCCTACTACACAATCAAAATCAACAACCAACGCATCATTTCGCATGTATATGTTTGAGTCAACGTGTGGAAGCTATGAATACAGATCTTACTGAGCAATTAGAAAACGACATACAGAATTGTGCATTTTTCTCTTTACAATTCGATGAATCTACTGACATTGTCGATACAGCTCAACTCATTATATTTATAAGAATGGTATTCTCGGATATGACCACTAAAGAAGAATTCCTTACTATCCTCTCCATGAAAGGAAGAACTCGGGGTGAAGATATATTTAAAATATTTTCTGAGTTTGCTCAAAAAACAAATCTAC
Source organism: Trachelipus rathkii (assembly GCA_015478945.1). Taxonomy (NCBI): domain Eukaryota; kingdom Metazoa; phylum Arthropoda; class Malacostraca; order Isopoda; family Trachelipodidae; genus Trachelipus; species Trachelipus rathkii. Next base: position 39,747 of record JABUQX010125113.1, read on the forward strand.
CACTTCGAAAATTGGTTTGTATATCGACTGACGGAGCACCTTCTATGGTCGGGAGAAATAATGGATTTATTGCACTTTGCAAAAAAAGCAATGACTTTCCAGATTTCGCGACTTTCCACTGTATTATTCACAATAATGCCTTGTGCGTAAAAGTATTGAACGTTAAAGATATTATGGATGTTGCTGTGAAAATAGCCAATTCTATCCGAGCTCGGTCTCTTCGCAGGCGACTTTTTCGAAGTCATTTGGAAGAT
>JABUQX010125113.1:42500-45000 GCA_015478945.1 Trachelipus rathkii
TATATATATATATATATATATATATATATATATATATATATATATATATATATATATATATATATATATATATATATATATATATATATATATATATATATATATAGTTATATAGATAAATACATATTATATATATATATATATATATATATATATATTATATAAACACGGACAAATACTACATGCCACATGAGTCTTTTATTATTGTCCCCGTCAGCAAAATAACATGTTTCCTTTTCGTCAAGTCAACCATTGAAGTAAATAGACTTTATTATGAAGGTCCTCATGTCATGAGTCCTTCATCATATTAACGGAGGTCTTTCACGAAAACACAGGCTGTGAAAAATGTCCTATAACTTTATATATATAGTATATAATATATATATATATATATATATATATATATATATATATATATATATAGTATATATATATAGTATATATATATATATATATATATATATATATATATATATATATATATATATATATATATATATATATATATTGGTTTTATATATATATATATATATATATATATATATATATATATATATATATATATATATATATATATATATATATATATATATATATATATATATATATATATATATATATATATATATATATATATATATATATATATAAAAAATATAAAGGATATTTATATTTTTTACATATATATATATATATATATATATATATATATATATATATATATATATATATATATATATATATATATATATATATATAGGGCGACAGGGCTAGCAACCCGGCCCTTCACTTTTCTGCTTGTATATCTCCTGAAAACAATCCTTTACTAATCACCCTTAATTTGAACACAACTAGCCACAAAGGAAGCATTATTACAGGACAGGCTCGTTCAAGAAAATCCAGGAGACTTTCATGCATCAGTTCGAATGTGAGAAGGCCCCCTCCAAAAGCAGAATTCAGAACTGGGTGAACCACTTTGAGAAGTATGGGACCGTGGAGAACCTCAATGCAGCAAGTGAAAACCGTCCAAGCCACTCAGGACGTCCCAGGAAGCGTACAGTCGAGCTGGTCGAGAGCGTGAGAGAGTCAGTTCAGCAAAGTCCGAGACGCTCTGTGTGCAAGCGAAGTCAGTCCCTCGGTATATTCCGTGAGACTTGCAGGAGAGTACTAGTAAACGATATAAGGGCTTACCCATACAGAATACAGACGAAGCAGACTCTACACACTCTTAGACAAACAACAGAGTGCTATGGCAGTCAAGTTGCTGGAGAAGATCCAGGAGATTAATTAGATTTGCTTAACCTCTTGGACCCTCATCGAAGCCCACTTCATCTTGAGCGAAAGGTGAACCCCATTTAAAATGTCTTCTGAGGGACCTCCAAACCGAAATGGCAGCCATCAAGCCCCACACCCTCCTAAGTGCGCAGCGGCTGTAACTGGTCAGAGGTGCATCATCGGACCATTCTTCTTTCGAGAAATCTGGCGCAACAGTGGTCACCAGAAAAGTATGTTGAGATTAGGAACCGACCGGGGCCCCGCCCCGACCCCTGGTCAACCCCGGCCATTTTTAGCGACCCCGGCTCCGGTCCCGGTCAACCCGGCCATTTTTACGACCCCGCCCCGGCCAAAATCAGGGAAAACCGGGTTTTCACCAAGCAACTGTAAATTTACACTAAATAATAGAGGGTTAAATCAAACAAAATAAAATTTATTATAAATTGATGCCAAATATATAAACATACCTAAATATAATAAATTTTTTGGTATTTACTATGATTTCAAATTAAAATGAGGCCAAATTTTAATTTTTCCGAGTTTTTAACATAAAATATTCGAAATTTGATATAACAAGTACTGAATTCGGAAAAGGAAATAAATATAATTGTTAAAATATTAATGTATTTATTTATTTAAAAGTAAATATCTTCAAGAAAATCAAAATATTTTCCGAAATCTCTTTTCAAAATTATTTATTTAATTGAATATATATATATATATATATATATATATATATATATATATATATATATATATATATATATATATATATATATATATATATATATATATATATATATATATATATATATATATATATATATATATATATATATATAAATATATATATATATATATATATATATATATATATATATATATATATATATATATATATATATATATATATATATATATATATATATATATATATATATATATATATAGTATATATATATATATATATATATATATATATATATATATATATATATATATATATATATATATATATATATATATATTTTTTATATAAATATATTTTGTTTTTTTTTTATATTATTTACTGTCACTTCATTTTATTACTAAATGCACACAAATAACATTGTTAAAGACACTTTTTTTAATGAAATAAATTTCTATAAAGGAAAGCTAATTTTCGTCCCGGCACAAGCGAGACCTCTTCAGGCTAAGGGACTGGATTTTTTTCTTGAAGTGGGTT
>JABUQX010125114.1:0-28359 GCA_015478945.1 Trachelipus rathkii
TAGCCAACTTTATTTAAACTACATAATAAATTATGAATTTTTAATTATATATTAACATATACTAATATAATCTTTAATATAAAGATATATATATATATATTAATAGTAATATTATATATAATATATATATATATATATATATTATATATATATATATAAATATATAATACTTTATTAAATATTATATATAATAATATATATATATAATATATATATAACTATATTAATAATATAATAATATATTATATATATATATATCATATATAAATATATAATTAATTAATATAAATATAATATTATTAAATTAAATATATTTATTAATATATATTTATTAGGTATATATACACTGTTATAATTGTAGGTTATGTTAAGTTAGTTTTGTATTATTTTTTTATTCTTATTTATTCGACTATTCAATATTATTATTCCATTATATTTAATACTAACTAATATAAATTAACAAAAATAGGTAATGGACATGATCAAAAGTTCGAAAAATATTTATAATATAATTATTATTAATAAATCTAACTTTTATTAATATATATAATAATTTTAAAAAATAGTAAGTCATCTCGAAAATGTACGACACTTACAAGTAAAATCAACCATATTAAACATATTTGAAATTTTTAAGAGTTGGTATATTAATATAAAGTTTATTACACTAAAATGTAAAAAAAAAAAAAAAAAAAAAATATTTTTTTTTCATAAATGCGAAATTCTCGGAATAAGTATACAAACTATTACTAGAAAAAACAATTACAGTATTATATAATCAGCGTGTCAATAATAGCTAGATTATGTTACAAATAGAGTTAAATAAAGATTTTTTGTTTTCGTTTAAAATAATTTAACAGAAAAAGAAGAAGACGAAGATATTAGGCAAGAGAAGCTGTGTATCCGACAGAACGCTTGTAGATATTAGAGGAGTGGGAAAGAGTCTGATGTATATAATAACTCGTACGACCGATGATGGAAGAGGACGAGAGTAGAAGAATCACTACATCAGTCTGACATACCATAATACCAAAGACGGGGGTTCTCTGTTAAGAACACAACACAACGGATGTGGTAAGATAAATTAGTCATATACCCTGTAACGTGGTTCTCACAAATAGGGGAAGAAACCACGACAGAATCACTCCGACTCACCATGCCATCTTATTTGATGAACATGAGGTTTACTTGGATCATTATAGGCTGTATCAGTTAAATAAAATAAAATCAAACCACACACACTTTTAATAATATTTTCATAAGACTGGAAGATCCATATATTAAACAGATCTCTATTATATGAGTATGTTACTATATATACTATATTTTTAAAAATTACAATATGTTTCGTTACACTACCCTTTATAATATTAGCTTTAAAAATTTTATTAGATGGAGCTTATATAGATTTAAAACTAATAAAAAACTAAAAAATAAAATTTCAATAACTTGATCGGTGTAATTACTATAAAAACATAGGACATGGTTACCTACTAGATGGTATGATGATATTAATTAATATAGTATAAGTCATAGGATATTCTGTATCAGTAGTAATATAGATATAGATATTTAAATATAGATTAATATATTAACCTATACTAATGATATATATATGTATATATATATAATATGATATAATTATATATATATAGATATATATATATAATAATCTATAATTAAATTTATATTATGTAATTATATAATTATATATATAAGATATTTAATACTATATATATATATATATAATAATATAGAATATAATTATGAGTTGTGTATGAATACTATACTATTGAAATATGTGTATGAAATGATTAAATATTTTTTGTTATGATATATTATTTATTATTATTATATTATTATTAATTTAATTTATTATTTATTATATATAATTGAAGTTATTGTAAATTATTATTATATTATTTAATTATTTATTAATATTTATTTAGAATTTGTTTAAAAATTTTCAACATTCGATACGAAGGAAATCTATACTTTTGTCAAAGTATTTTTTCATTTTCAATATATTATAGTATATTTTTATAAATTATACATAAAAGGATACTATTTATTTAAGATAAACTAATGAAAATCAATATAGTAATAAGTCTATATATATATATATTATATATATATAAACGTATATAATAATATATATATATAATTATTTACGTATATATGTAATATATTAAATATATATATACGTATACTAATTATATAATTATATTATATTAATATCTAATATATTAATATTATTTAATGATATATATATATTATTAATTATAATATAATAACTATTATAATATATATATAATATATTATATATTAATTATATATTATATAATATTATACTATAATATTAATACTATAAATATGTATAATATATATATTACATAATATTAATTATGTTAAAATAATATATCTTAAAATAATATATCTCAAGCAAATTATAGTGTTTGATAAATAAGATATATATCGTACGGTCTATATATATTATATAACATATATAATATAAATTACATAATATTTATATATATATAGTATTAATTATAATATTAGGTAACTATATATATAATATATATAAATATTTATTATAATTAATTATTATATTAATTATAATATATATTATATATATATATATATTAATATTATCAAATATATAAATATAAATAAATGATAGATTCAAAGTATTTTAATATTTAAATCTGAATTTATTATGTAGAATCTTTTGAGGCAGTTATTAGCGCAGAGTACTGTAGCAAATATTTATCATGCTTAGTTAACTGTTTTAGGTTTTTTATCATTTTAAAACTAAAGTCTTATTCAAGACTTATCTTTATACTACACCGTCTGACATTCTATTTGAGTATTTACGAAGGTCTTAACGTAAAGTGACTAAATATACTAATATTATATTTAAATACACTTTAAAATTTTTGAAAAATGAAATTAATATTTATATAACCCTATAAATTTTATAAACATATAGATTATAAATATAAAAAATTTTTGCAAGAAATTTTAATGTGTATACATTTTACACTAAAGGATGCACATTTAAGGTTTTGTTGATTAATAATTTCCTGCTTCATAAAAAAATTAGGCCTAAATAAGGCTAAGCTTCGTAAGGAAGTGATAGATAATGTTAGTCCGAACAGGATACCTTGATAACTACATATATATATATTTTTATTCAGGTCTCGATAGGCCCATGCTTACTTCTTAATGTATATAGTTTGTATATGTTATTATATAACTCTACATAATTCAATTCTAAAATCTATATTATACTTATTTCTTATTGTTTGTACGATGTGCATAATTTAGATAGCACGAATATTAAGTGCGTTTTATAGTGATGTGAGAGATACAGTAGATAATCTAAGAACCGTAACACTCACGAGATTTAAACCACATTTGAGCAATAATATGATAAAATAAGTCACGTAGTGGGTTCGTGCAGAGACTCTGATGGTAGGCGCACTGAATTATTTAGGGTTTTCATTTGTGTATAAAGGGATGAACGTTCGCTGAGGTACGAATTAAATTGTAATTTCTGTCTACCTCTTGATTCGACTACATATGAATATATATATCGCATGCCGAGCACCAATGGAAAAAATATGAGAGTATATGTTCTCCTAAAAATGATATCCACTTCAATTTGATTTTTATTGTTTAATCTAGGGTTGTGGCTTTCGAGACGACTGAATTGGGTTATGGGATCAGTAGGGAGAGGAGGACAGAAAATGTAAACAGAGATAATGTATCTGGGCACCAGAGTGAAATTTGATATCTGCTATCCAGGTCTAGTCCCTGCAGAGTGAGTGTTCGAGTAAATAGTAATATTTTGGAGGAGATTCATTATAATCCGTATCTGTTATATATTTGATCTTCTCATAGTAGGAATACTGATATAAAATAAACAAGGAATATTTATATATTTTTATCAATATTATTTTGATATATAAAGTTTCACATATTTTGAAATTATGATCTTCAATAGATTTAATAATATATATTAAATAATATCTGTTTATATTAAATTAAGCAAACATAAATCTATTTTAATTACTACATTATATATATTAACAATAGCATGTATAATTATATAAATAATTATAGCTGCATACCTATTATTGGTACTGAATGTACTCTAAGTCATCCGATGGCGATAAACAAGATAAATATAGATAACCATTTAGGCGTCTTAAACAAAACCTTTGCTAATACTACCACTAATACATAAAAAATCAATAACTAGGCTACCAAAAACAATATTAGTACATAAAAAAATATTTCATTAATAATTATCATAAATATGGGTTAATGCCGTATTCCTACTATATTACCTATAACTATGACTAGGTTTTAGTTATTAGATTAAAGTTATTTTAGGTTGAGTATAACAACACGTATCTAATTATATGTGTATTAACTACAAAATCTACATAACCTTTAGAAATCATAAATAGGAGCTCATTATACTCTGATCAACATAAGCTTTTATAATGGAGATTGATAAATATTGTAAATATGTTCATATTTTATTGGGATATAAATATCTTAAGATTAGTATGTGAATAATTAATATTATATATTATATATAATATATATATTATATATAATATAAAATTATTTTTTTATTAATATATACTATATTAATAATTAATTAAAAAATAATATATTAAAATACATCATTTAATTAAATAATATATCATATAATATTAATTATATATATAATATATATATTATATATAATAGTATATCGATATATATAAGAATTAATAATATATAATATTGAGTATAATATAGACTTTGATTAATATATCACTAATATATACTATAGTATATATATCATTATAATTATAGTATATATTAATATTAATAATTGATATATATAATATAATATAATAGATTATTATATTCATTAATATTAATATACGTAATATTAATATGATATTTAATATATAATATAATATATTATATTTAATATATATATATATTAAATTATAGAATACTTAATAATTATATAAACGTTGCTACTAATGTAGCTTTACAAATGCTTTTACCTTTTCTATTGTTTTAATCACACCCACTTTTTGTAATGTCTAATGTTCTTAAGTTATAGTTACGGAGAACCACGAGTTATAGGACAATAAATAAATAGAGATAATGTCTTCTTTCGAGTTAGATATCAAGATCTATAAATTATTTTTTATCGTGCCTAACTATATATACATACTTAAGAGAACAGTGCAAAATAAATTAGTTGATAGGTTTACACCTTTTAATTTAAGAAAATCATTTCGCTGCCAATATTTTCGTGAAGATAAAGCTCTTTTTCTAATTATTAATTTGGTTCTTTAAAAAAAATTATTAGGGCGTATTCCCAGGAGCAGAAACGCCTAACTAAAAAATCATAAGTTTATCATATATCACTCACAATTTAAGTAGTGCTATCGTAATACAAAAAAAAAATTATTGCTTTTCCTACCCCAAGGTTACTAATTTTATCAATATTCCATTAGTGTGCGAGTGACTATCTTAATCATTAACTTTTAACACTCCTAAATAAACTACTTTGAGAAAGATCTATATGCTATGAGTACTTTTCATTCAGTCGGTAATCGCCTCTAATCAAATGGCTTAATATTATATGCCCAAATAAACCCTATTTTAAAATTAATAAATTTGAAATTATATAACAACTATGTATATTTTGAGTAAATAAAATGAATGTAGTGACTATAAAGAAATGTATGACGGGTAACTCAAGCACTAGCCACATCTAGGTAAGTATCACGTTACGATCCTAATCAATCTAAGAATATGATTAATGATACACCTAAATACTTTTGGGTAGTCTAACCCCTATCTTAATAATACAGGTATAAATAGGGGGATTCGATTGGTGTGATTTATATACTAAGGTTGACCATATGGATGCTTACTTAACGTATGAGATTTAAGTAACCTTAATATACCTCAACTACTACTATATATATTTATCCAGTTAACCTTTTTCACTTTGTGAGCACTTACTAGCATGACATGTTACTACGTATTTATAATATTAAGCGAGGATAATAATACAATACTCCTAAAATATTTGGATGTCTCTCCCTATGTAATATATAAGTAATATTAGAGTAGAAGTTTTTGATATATGGTTTATAGTGGTTATTTAAGTGGAGTGTAATTACGTGAGGTCACTCCTATAGTATGAGTTAGTAAATTATAGTAGACCATTTATACTAACTATAATCATTAAATATTAATATATATACCATCTATATTTCTAATGCAAAGTTATATTATAGTACATGCTTTTCTTATCTATATTTTGGTAGTACCTTTCACACACTAGTATGAAACTTGATGTCTTACCGTATGTTATATTCAGTATAGGGTATGTCGAGAATTCAAATATTCCTGTGATGTTATAATATCCCATATAAATATAATAATAGAAGTTGTAATTGAGAGCCAGTTAACTATATAGGTTACCACGGGTTACCAAAGACGGAGTGATAGGAGTCTGAACTGTAGAACAGGGGAATATAATACGTTGATACAGTACTTTTGGGGAGTAAGAGGTTATAATCTCAAATAATCATGAGGGAGTATTATATAATGTAAACATCAATAGTATTCGTTATTACATATTTTAAAAGATTTGACACTTCTCAAAGATAGTGAAAGCACCTCACCTTCACTATTTTTAGTAAGGATAGTTATAAATAGTGATAACTATGTTACTATCCTATATGAGGTCTAATAGCTGAAACCTCACCCATAACTGTTATCTACTTTATATTAAATTCATCACAAATTTTAGTAGTTATTAATTCTGTAACTCACTGATTTCCTATTATCTATCACCTCAGTAATCTAGAGTAATGAAAATAATTTATATTAAAAAAACCTGTATGTTTTGAACTTTGAGAGGAGGTCTGAATAAAAAGTGATCATACTATTACATATATACTCATACTATTACAGCTAATCATAGTTGCTATTTAATCTATAGACCTAAGGGTAGAAATAAATATTTATTTTTTCATTTATATCAATATTTTTCATATATAAGTATTTATAATAGTGAAAGGATACTTATATAACATTATAATTACACTATACTTGGCCAAAATCTAAAATACTTATATATATTCAAATATTAATAATCATAAGCGTTCTATGTTTATAATGTCACTCATATATTTAATTTTGCATCACTATTTTTATATTATTTATTGATATTTGTTCCTATATATATAGCTATATTATATATTATTAAATATATATATATTTAAATAATATTAATTAATTTATAATAATAGTAATATATAGATAATATATATATATAATAATAATAATTATATATATAATAATTAAATATATATATATATATATATATATTAATATATATTATATTAATAATATAATTTGATTAAGCATAATAATATATTCATTATAAAGTTTATCTGTTTTTTTATTTAGTATAAAAATTATTACTTTTATCAAATTTTCCTAAATAAATTTACATTATACATTTATTTCTATAAATACATTAATTTCTTATTGACAATTTCAAAAATAATAATTATAAATACTACGATATTATTAGATGATAACTTTTTTATATTATCAAATATTGTAAAATGTAAATTAAACTAGGGCTATACGTTGATATAGTGTCAGTAAATAGCTGAAACTCAGTTGAGATGACTACGTATGGAAATGTAAATCTTCTAGAGGCCAAGCAACTTTACAGCTATTTATTAAACAAAATATCTATATTTGATTATATATATATTATTAATTTTCAGTGATAAATTTTTATATGTAAAGAAAGTATATTTTTAAATTTATTTTTCTATGTAGTTTATTAATTTCTTATTAGGTTGGCTCAAAATGAATTTCGTATATTGTAATGATGCATCAGCTATACTAGTAAAAGAATTATATAATAAAAATACATATATTATTTATTAATCACCATTTATTGGGAGATCCGGAGAGACGAACGGGTTGGACAATTGGAGGGAAGTGTAAGCGAGTTCATCACGCTTTGTCTTCATGCGGCAATAATCCGTGGGAGTCACGAGCACGCAGCAAAACCTGACTCCTAGCGAACTATAGATATGTGCGGTTATAACCCTATGGTGGATTTCCACACGTATTAAGTTATAAGAGGTGAATGCCACACGAAAGGTATCAAAGGGAGGACAGCAGGTAATTATATAATATTATTAAACTCTATATTTTATATATTTTAACTAAAATGTAATCCTATAAATATAAATATAAGGAAACACCTCTATTGCCAAGAATTGCGACATGGGGTAAGGTCGTGGATCTCTATCTCAGAGCGTTAACCTACCGTCGGAGAACATCGAGCACGCTCATCTTTATGAGACGTGGTGGTTTATGAAAATACTTTTTTAAGTTTACAGTAAAAGAACAATTAAATAGTTTTCTAACAAATATCATCAACGTATTACAGGGATATAAATATGCAAAAAAAAAAAAGAATAATTAAATAACAAGATACAAACTCTATCTTAAAATTTTTCCGACTGGATAAGCCACAAATATATATATATATTTTATGTTTTAACGGTGGTAGGGTAGCAGGAGAGCTCCGAGTTTCTCACCTGTATTAACACCTAATATAGATGTCTAGACATTATGATCTAAGCTTTAGTCACTGTGATTACTCAGAGGGAATTACCCCGAATCAATATACTCCCTATATAGAAAAATCACGAACGGGCTCATAGAAATACTACGAAGAAACACATCACCATCACATATATATAGCGATAAACCGGAATACTTATGCTATCGCAATCAGTACCTCGATATTAAAATCTATAAGTTTATATTGGTAATATATATAATATATATATATTACTTCATTATAATTATTTAACGCTCATTATTTTTTATATTACTGATTAAAAAGGTTGCGAAAATATATTTAAATCCATTACTCCTTGATGATATAGCCTATATAATATATAGATATATCTTATATATATAAATTAGATATATAACTATATAGTTAAAAGTTTAATATATAAATAAATTTCCTATCAACTCATGATAATAAAAGAATTAGGATATAGTAAGCCATTCCCAAAGTATATACTACCTCCAAGTATTATGACATTTCCCCTTAGTACAAAACAATACTTATACTTATTTATGGTATACTTTTAAATTATTTCCATAACGACCTGGGGTATACTTACTGATTATATGAGACTTATATATTTATATTGAGGGTCCCTAAAGAGGATTAATATAATATATATATATCATATTATTTATACTATATATTAAATAAATACAAAAGAGAAAAAAACACATAATATAAAATAATTTTATATCAATATTAGTAAATAAAAAAAATAATTTATATTTAATCAACAATAGTATTATAACTTAAGCTAGCATTACTCTTTTAAATGTCATTCTCGAGGACGGAAATGTATGAGATAGTTTTTGTGCTCAAAAGAAGGCAGCACATTCTTTGATAGGCGATGTACCATCTACATCTACTGAGTAAAGCCTCAGGAACGGAAACTGAATAATTTATACGAGTTGAATGTATGGACAGAACATAGGCCATTCAGCATAATGGAAATCCAAGCTAGTAAACTCGACTGAGCACAAGATAGTTCCGTATTAGGAACTATTAATGCTAGTACAATGGAGGGAAGAGGAGGAGGAAGGTTGTGTGGGATCATTTCGGAGATGAAAAAGGGAAGAAGAGTAAAGAACATAGTAGACTGTTTCCATATATTAGACGCTGAGTCTGTCGACACACAGAAGAGAATGGAACAGGGATGAAGGGGGGGAGAGATGAAATTAATCTGCCATGAGATTTTATGGAGAGATATCAATTTCAAAGCATTATACATATTATCTCAAAAACAATAACTCACAAGAAGTAGCAGAATGAATGGTAGAAGAAAAAGGTGTAATGGGAGTGCGCAATTAAGATTTAATACTGTATCCCACTAGTATCTTTGGGCGAGACTGATCTGTCCTTGTCATGGAGGGCGAGGGAGGGTTTATTGAAGCGGTACATATGTCCTCAATGTTAAACAAAAATCATGATAATTTAAAGCTGCTATAAAAATCCGCTCTCTCTGGACTGGGATCGACACTGGAGCTTGGAAACGAGGAAGAGGGATGAGTTTGGCATTAAAAATTATAAGATCAGGCGGTCGTAATTGGCCACCATGAGAGGGAGCGAAAGTGAAAAAGAACGCATAAGGGAAAGCAATTAAAAGAGAGTCGCTTAATTTTTATTGCATAAGGCAACCGTTTCAAAATGGGCATTGATATTATGGATATTGACGTCTCGTTCTGCTAAATGGAGACTAGCCTATCTGATAATGTTGTAATTATAACTCGGGGTCCAAGTGGAGGGCGTATCTCTGAAAACATTTGCTCGCTCACTTACCCCATGAAACGTGAGAAAGAATGGAGGCGGTACTTTTGGGGAAATTACTTTGGCCTTTGGATCGACTGTCTCTCAAGTTTTACGATGAAGTAGTCACTTCCTGGAGTGAGATATCATGTGAGCTAGGTCGCTGAGAGATTGGCGTGATTGTACAATATGGCAGAAAAGAAATCGACGAGGGAGGCGGAAACCGCTGAGTTTGGTGATGCCGAGTTTATTTTCAATGGGTCTGCTGGTAAGCATATCAAAAGTTGGCAGTTTGACACTGCAATCACCTATTCACATATCACACGTGTATTACAATTTCATCGAGATTATCGGAATATACATAAATGCGACTTATGTGTGCGAATGGTCAGTCATTATAGTGGCTTATAGTGGATGTGGCCGAATTAAATACACGTGATGGATATGCGTGATACAATGATTGCCACCTGATGAAACGTCCTCTTCTCACGTATATTTAATCAATTCATGGTATAAGAGGTTTTTGCATTATATTATTAGTATGTACTGTGCTCATATAGTTTTATATTTTTTTTATTTTTTCTCTGAGGGTCCAAAAGTGGGTCGCTCTGATTCGGACCACACGGCTACTCTCGTGTTGGTGTACGGTAGAATAATTTGGGCTCTATAATTATCATAGAAAAAGTCGAGGTTCCCCGGGTCGGGGTGCCAATTCGAGTGTGCGGGAACTGCAAGCCATAGATGTTATAAGGAAGAGATGCGTGAGGATTAAGAAGTGGGAACGACGCATTATTTAAGTTACGTGTAGTATGAATTTGTTATAACAGGTGGTTTTTGCTGAGAAGAGAGTCCGTGATATAATATTGACACTCAGGCCTTATTCTTCAAGCAGAGGAAGAAGAGAATGTTTCTGAAGATGTAGAAGGAGAGTGGGAGTATTTTAAAGAAAAATTGATACATGTGCGAGAGATACGCTGGGGTAAAAATAGCAACGGAGTGATTCCAAAAGAGCTGCCGCGTGGTGGAGGCAGACATGAACGTTGAACACGTGCAAGTAAAGGAGGACAGAAAAACTCACTAAAAAAGGCGGAATTGGGTTTAAGGAGGGCTTTGAAACGTCGCCTTGCAAAGATAGAAAATCCAATATTAACAGACAGCAGAAAATTCTACGCACACATGAGGATCACTACATCATACGGAGAGAGCCGACTGGGGTTATATCTATAGATTGGTGGTAAGGATAATAAGAATATATAAGATTTGACTTTCGTAAGGGAGAACACACATAGAGAGATAAGGAGACGATCGATGGAGGAGGATGCAGGACGGCTCTATTCTCAGAGCGCGAAGAAGAAGGAGAGGAGGAAGGAGGAGGGAGAGAGAGAAGTGGAAGAGGAGAGAGGAGAGTGAGGAGGAGAGGAGAGGGAAGAGGAGGGGGAGAGAAGGGAGGACGACGAGGCAGGGAGGCATTGCGAGAAACGTGTATTTAGCAGCCCATGACGAGCCGGATCTTACGCCGAGGCTAGACGGGGTAATAGAGTTTCAGAGGTCAACGACGAACCACATATGCATGTACGGGTATAAGTGAATTTCCCTCCGAGCACAAAATGGTGTAGCATCTCAACAGAATTAGAATAAAACCTAAAAACTTCAAAAGAGCGAGAGGGCGACTTAAGAGCTGCACAACAGCAGCAGAATCACGGCAGGGAGGCCCGGCATATAAACTGGGCTCCAAGGTAGTGAAACTGGAAGACACGCTAAAAAATCCAGGCCAGATTATGAATAAATCAGTTGAGTGGTAAATCCGCATTTTTTGAGCCTGTTCAGAGCCCACTGTACTCGCCATACCCCTACGGAGGCTACGATCGAAAAGAAACAGCGACCCCCTTTAGCCGCGAAAACAGAAGTGAAATTAGAAGGGAAGATAGCCTGGCCAAAAATGAGCAAAAGGCGCGGGATGAGACCATGGTCTACTTGTATAGAGAGGGGTGAGAGTTTGTACACTAGAGGTGAAAGAAAGGAAGGGGTAAAATCATAAAATAAAGGTTCATCGCGACACTCAACAGAACTCCAGTTTCTTTTTTAAGCCAAATTTTTCCTACACTCGTAAGAAAAAGTTAGCATGCGCGCGTTTGAACATTATCGGGATGATTGAGGTTTTTCTCAAAATCCCTTACTCTTTTTTTTTTATCTAAATGATATTAGGGGAAAGGATGTTGATTGATATTTTCGCGGATCAAACAAGAGAAAGCGAAGAGACACCGGCGAAAAAGGAGATATGATTAAGATTAAAATGATTCTTAGAAGAGAGAGAGGATAATAAAAAACAATTTGGGTTTTAAAGAAATATGAATTCACCAGATTATAACGAACCGACCAACACTCGTATATGACTAAGTGATGAGTTCCAATGTCAGTCGCAAGGGATATAGAATCGAAGATATAAGACCGCAGGCAATTAATAGAGAAGAATGCAGAAGTTGAATATGAAAGAATTGAAATAGAATTGATGTGGTCAATGTCCATCGGAGAAATATCTGGCAATGGGGAATCTAGAGTTAAGGAATGTGCCAGGTGAAGGTAAGAAGTCATAATGCAATGACGTCAATGAATAAAGAGTCAGGCAAGATAAAGATAAAACCGGAAAGAACAACCATATTGACAGAAGAATATAGAAGTCAGTCACTGTTGAAGATGGGCCATAGGTGCTAACAACAGCCGACATTGAATCGATTATTTGAAGAACCTAGAATACATGATACGCACCAAAAGAGAAGAGGAAATCTCTAACATATAGTGACATAGGGAAGTCTTAGGAGAGCATGACGCGTGCCAATAAAGCTAGTGAAATCAGCGAACATTAATCCCATGATCAAAAATGCCTAGTTGGAATATGTCAAGCCGCCATACCACCCAAAGTCGTTATACCTGTACATTTCCTATAGGGCGGAAAGGAAGAACGCCAATTAGTAGACGTGTTAAATTATGAGGCACTATATATGTATTTAACTTTGCACATGCACTTCCTGGATGCATTGCAGGAAAAAGCCTACTCCGTTAATCGCTAAATATGGGGAGAGAGAATTCCCCGCTATCAGTGCATCTTAGACACCTCCACGATTGAATGAAAAGTGTTTACAACTGAAATCTACTATAAATAATAGAATCGAAATAACACAGAGTTAAGAAGACTTACACGATAGTTAAGAAAGGATCATTATAGTCAGACATCCATTTACGGCTTTTCGAGAAGTTAATGTGAATTTCCTGAGTCCCATATGCGCCAGGCTTAGATTCAGGAGATCTCTACTGAGGTACGGACTGTGTGAAATGATTTAACGCAAATATTGAATAATGCTCGCCTCAGGACCACGTCATATCGGATCATGGTATATCAAACCTAGGAACGCCTTAGTATTGACCAGGGTAGAGGCTCATCAGTTTGAACGAGGGTGGGGTCCAGCAGACCGAAGCGCACACACTTGTTCCTCAAAAACTCGAGCAAGAAAATGCCATCCGGAGCCACCCGCTTCCTAACTTCAGATTTCAGGAGCTCATGTCACCGATAATAATGACAACGGTAAGGAGGGTAGGACACGCTGAGAGGACAGAAGGAGGAGCGAAGAAAATACAGAAACGTCCAGGGTTGAATTAGAGGAAATAGGAGGCCAAAGAGATGATGCCTTTTCAGTTGAATGTTTCAACAACAAATTATCAGAGCGACGAAAGAGAGGAAAGATCGATAGATTTACAGAAGTGTTAGAGATGTTTTTGGCAGAGGCTATCCGAAGATTTGTCAGTAGGTGAACCAGGGAGGTCAGACGCATTTTGCGTTTAAATGAAAAGACCGTTTGCTCGTCGAAGAGTATTCCTACCAACGAATTCTAGCTGAATGAAAATTGCAAGATGAGGAGAAGGAATTTCCACCGATAAGGCAATTGTCTCTAGCCCTGAATGGCCAGAAGAACAAGCACATCGAGACCAATGGATTGTTGAAGAGCTCAAAAAGATTTGTCCAAGAAGAGAATTGAACCTGCTCATTAACATTACAATACAGTTCCCCCCTTTATCGGCAGAAAGTAAGCGTCTTAAGATCAAAGCATCACTTTCAAATATAGTAGCGAGACGCAAAGATGCCCTGACAATCGACCCGAGTCAAGCAGAAATGCGCCAGAAAAACTGCATAGGTGGCAGATAAATTTCGCAGGACCAAGTCTATAGAGATGATTTTCATGAGAAAGATTAAAAAAAGAAGTATATAGTTGTTATAATACAGATAATCCCACTGATAGATCCCGATTTAAAAGCGAGTGGTGAGAGTGGCGTATAGTAATTTTTTTCTGCAAGGGAAGATAGGATACATAGATAGTTAGAACTCGGTCCCAATGTATTATCAAGATTTCGTTGGGACGATACCGGAAATGTGTGTAGGTTAATTTAATTCAGAGTTGCCCAGATGTTGAGAAATAATTAGAATGATTCGGCTACTTTCTCCCAACTAATCAGTACGAGAGGAACCCCAACAATTCAGTTTTTGTACATTGCAATACCCCTAAAAACTCGAGAGGACTCAGTATTTGGTGAGAGATATACCAGTCCTCGTGAGAAGTTGTAAAGTAAATCAACAAAGCTGAAACTCTGTTCTGTTTAGGAACGAAAAAAACAGGTAGCAGAGCAATAAGAACATATTGTATTAGAGAGGAATAGAAACAGATTTATGCCATAAGCAACATCTGAGTTAGGAGAGATGTCGAGTTTCGTATGAAGTAACGTTATAAAGGAATGTATTTATATTACAGTAAAGGCACAATCTGCCACCCCTAGTCAAACGGAAATTAAAATAAGTTATTAGTTTGTGTAATATATTAAATCGACAGTTGAAGAAAAGGATAATTCAAGAGGATCTATGCTGGGACTGAGATAAAGACCGAAGAAGCATCAAATAAAATACAGGAAGTGACGTCGAAGTACGTCGAAGTCCATGTGTCCAACTTTTAGAGTTGCGAGCCATGATGTGGTAAGTCAAAAAGAAAGCCTAACCTTACCAAATGCTCACACAAACATACACGCATACGCACACGCAAAAATCACAACAAAAAAATAAATAAAGAAAAAAAACAAAAACAGACAGCAACAAATAGACAAAAACCCAAAGGAGAAAGGAGGAAAATTATTCGTACCACACACAAACCTAAATTTTAAAACGATAAAATATTATTAGAATATTAAGCAAATTAATTAAAATTAGAAGAATAATATTAAAACCGTGTATTTTAAAAACACTTTTTCTACGAATCAGGTAAAATTCAAGTCTCTAAAGAAAAAAAAAATTTATGTGTGCGTATACCACAAAAAATACTATTCAGAATCAATCTAAAAAAAGTAGAATAAATCTGTATAAAATTAAGTAGATTATAGGCGTGTGACAAATTGAAATTTATCAAAGGCGTGTGGTCCGTGGAAGAATGGAAAGAAAAAATGCTTACCTAGTTAAAAGGATCAAATCCTGAGCAAGTAATGGGACTAAAAATAACACTCTATGTCCGGGAACCATAGATTTATTATTGAAGTTAAATAGATTTCCTCCTATAGGATTTTCGTTATGCACCAGAA
The DNA here is from genome assembly GCA_015478945.1 of Trachelipus rathkii. Lineage (NCBI taxonomy): Eukaryota > Metazoa > Arthropoda > Malacostraca > Isopoda > Trachelipodidae > Trachelipus > Trachelipus rathkii. The sequence goes on from JABUQX010125114.1 coordinate 16,061, forward strand.
AGATAAAAAAAAAAGAAGTTATCAAGAATATAAAGAACTGGAGAGGTTTGTTAACATGTTTTAAAAAAAAATATCAGTGGAAGGCGATAAATATAGAAATATAGAATTAGAATATATTAACTATATCAAAATCTACCAAAATCGGATATTGTGATAAAACCGGTACAATACGGGTACATTCCTAATATATTTACATAAATGTATAATAATATATAATATATATATATAAATGTTATATATTTTTATATTAATATATATATTAATATAATATAATATATTAATAATAATATGATATTATATATAAATATATATATAATATATGATATATACTGTACTAAGTATTCTATAGTTTGTGTAATAAGTTCTGTTATCAATACTTTTATTCAATAAATAAATAATAACTTCCTATCATATTAATACTATATATTATTAATATATATATAAATAATTATTAAATTAATTATATATATATATAATATATATATTATAAATACTATAAATAATAATATTTATAATATATATATATATATATATATATTTATATATATATGGTGCTATTTTTTTTTAAGAATTTCGAAGATTTTTATTATAATCTTTATATATATATTATTCACTTATTTCATTTAATAATAGCTGCCTATTTGAATTCCTTCCTTCTCATACAATTCTACATGAGAGGAATCATTAGTCAATTATAGTAACCTTCCTTATAGTTATTTATTAAAAAGTGTTTATCATGAAGTGTAAATATTAAATCGATACGATGCTCAGGCCCTCGCCTAGCAAACATTACAATTGTTTTATACGAATTCGTTGCATATGTGAATACATTAAATCTGACTAATTTACCCATGAACTTGAAGTGATGCTTTGAAGCACTTACCCAATAATTTGGTGAGTAGCTCTAACTTATTCCTTTCATTTTTATATAACAGATTGACAAGTTGAATATGTTAACACCCGCGCAGTCCTAACGCTTTCAAACGATCACAATCTAAACATTGGTCAACAGTGTTACAAGTTAGACGGTGTTCCAAGTGTAGGACTTGGATTTAACTATTTACTTTTTTTTACAAACGTTTTTTTTCCCTTAGTAAAAATGTTCCTATTTCCATTCCAAACTACCTGTAACGCTCCATCTTTCTAATACAACCACGTACATACAAAACTTCAAAAGAATTAGATTTATAAGGATTTTGATATACCATTATAGAAATATTAGTAATCCTCTTGTACAATTAGCCACTGTTTGAAATAGATCGGCCTGTCGAGAGCATGAAAAATTAAGATATAAGTCCGTAGGATCTTTAACATCTTTGCATCAAGATGTCTCTGTTATCAACAATGAATTTTGGACGTTCCACCATGATCAACTTTCTACTTCACTGATTATATTGGAAACATGCTTATATGAGATAATTCCTTCTTGACATGGAAGGATCAGAATCTTAAACCTACCCTTTATAGTTATTAAAGGCATAATTGTACTTACAAGATAATTTTAGCTAATATTACTAAACATATTTAACCCACCTTTATCACTCATTTCCAAATACAGATGATCACTGGTAGTCCAAATATTCATTAATAAACTCTTCCTTCATGTTATAGGCTTGCAGAGTTTTTACCAATTGTATTCTCCAATATAACTGAGTAAAGCTTCGGCGTATCACACAAACTCAAATTATATTTTATAATAATAATAACACATGACCAAATAAAAAATGATATACATGAAATCAATTTTAAAGATGACAAATTAAATTAAAAATCCATTTTCAAAATAACAAAATACTTCATGCATTATAATGATAATCTGTGTAAATGTAAGCCTGAAGCATGAAATCAAAAAAAAGAAGTATACAGAAACAGAACGACCTGAGTGAGATCTATCAATAAATATCAGCTTATTTTTCTCTTATAATAATAATGAGTGAGAGAAGTATGGATGGAATAAATGATAAATTTTAAATTGTATATCAGACACATTACCTATTACCCTGTGTATATGAATAGAGGTTACTGGATAAGTGCTTAACTGAGGGACGCTAGGCAAAAAAAAAATAATTTAAATATAAAAGTCTTAAGACACTCTCATAAAAAAATTTTCATATCTTCACGCGATGTTCACCTAATTAACACAAACTTTAAACTCAACTATCCTTACATTTCAAAAGATAAATATGAAGTTAAAGCAGTGTAAATGATCCACGAAATGCAGTTGTAAGACGGAAGTCTTTTTAGAACTACTATTACTGACCTCCGAGCAATCAATCTCGTTTCATCATAGTTGATGATACCACCAATAAACTGAAAACAGTCTATATTTCCCCCCATTGTTGCTCATTGATGGCTACAATTTGTTATATATAATTTTAATGCATAGAAAACTAATAATATCAAATAACTCTAATAAACAAGACTGACAGAATATTACTTACAAGACATGCAAGATACACTTTATAAACTGGATCATTTGCCACTTGAGCTAATATATTTGCGCAACAATGAATTATTTTTTGCTGCATTTGTTCTGTTGTGACCAAACAGTCCCAATGAAGTATTTTCATGACCTACAGAAATTATAACAACTTAATAATACTCTGCTTTGACATAACGATACACTATATTATATTCATTTTAATACAAAATTCATGAATATAGAAAAAATATACCTCATGTGCTAATCTCCTAAGACCAGTTTCTCTAACTGCCCAATCTCTTGAAAATAAACAAGCGATAAGTTCTCTGCCAAACACATAAACCCAGGCAGCAGCAGTTTCTTCATGTTCTGATGGAATAGGTTCACTTCTTGGAAGGGGGATCATATCTTCAGAAGCAGTCCGAACGAAAGATGTTGAAGATATTTCTCCCCTTACGGTGGGAGGATAACCAAAGACAGGGCTTCTCCCCAGATTTGGTGAAGAATAAGCAGAGTCGTTTTGAGACCGATTTGATCGAACTGAATTTGGATATGCTGAAGAGAGCGAGCGACTCATAAGAGTGGGTGTCTGAGGTGGACTTTGTCGACCGTTGGCACATGAACCTATTAAAAGTAAATAAATAAATAAAATGATTGAGAAACACAACGAATTAAATGATTGCTTTTACTATTATTCAACAGATCGAGCATTGAAATATATTATTTTAAAAATTGCAACAATATATCTATTTCGTTTTGGCACGCAATATATAATAAAATTTATTACCTTTTTAATATCATTTATTAAATACAATTCGTCTATTATTTTATACTTTTATTAAATATAAAGAAAACCGAAAGGCATATAAATAATAATGTCGAAGTCTTTAGATCAACAACAAATAAAAAAGGCACAAAAAGATTTAACCTTAGATCTTTGTTTCTCTCTTGCTTTAGGCCTTTGTTGATAGATTAAGAAATTTTTTTTTTAAAAAGATAAATAACAAAATTACTTAATTTTAACACAAAAAAGCAGCTACTAAAATAAGCATAACAAAAAATGTATACAACTAAATAATAATTATATAGGACTTACCAGAAAAACTTGCGCTCATCAATGAGTAGTGTTGTTGGAAGTTTGAATTTTGAGCATGCGCATAATTGGAAAAAGGAGAAGGAGTACCGGATCTTGAGGGTGCTAAACGAGGTTGACTTTTAGAAGGCCAAGGAGCTCTACATAAAGGACACAAAAGGGGTTGACCTTGTGCATGCCTATCTGCAGCCCAAACCGCCATACAATGATGATGCAAAAGATTTCTGCAACCAGCCTCACAGGCAACTAGACTCTCACCTTCCACCATCATCATTAGGCAAATAGGACATTGCGCATCTTCCTCACTAAAATAGAGGTAATAATAATTTACAGTCGACTCATGAACTAAAAGCTAAATAATTATAATAAAAAAAAGATATAAAAATTATTTCAATCCAATTGCAAATTAGTGATTTTTACCCCCAATAATAGCTTTTGTAAAAAAAAAAAAAAACTGATCAAATTAACAATAAATAAATAACTTTGGAAGGAAAACATCTAAGTTTCTGTTCAAAAAGTGGTAAACTTAACTTATTTGACTGACAAGTAGACTACGAAAAACAAAAAGTAACCTTAAATTTCCAATTATTAATCTTGATTTTATTATTATTAATTATTATTCCTATTATTTATATACTGTTAAAAATTCTAGGACTTTGACAACAAGAAACATACCACGATGAGACCTCTGCTCCGGGAGCAGATCCTGTCGGAGATGAAGGTTGAGACCTTCCACACTTGGAGTCATTTCCCTCAATAAACTTTTCACGTGTATCTGCGAATGTTCTTCTCTCCCTTGCTCTGATAGCTTTTTTTCGTCTCTCCTCCCATCCTCTGAGAAGCTGCTCAACCTAATAATAATAATAATAATAATAATAATAATAATAATAATAATAATAATAATAATAATAATAATAATAAAAATAATAATAATTCTTTCTTTTCTCATAATTTATTAAGGGAGTGGTTTATTTGCATGTTTACAATTTTACAAGTAGGTCTTACACTAATAAATACAATCATAATTTGGTACGCCTACCATTTAAATGAAAAGGACTGCTAGAGGAAACAAAACTTTATATTAGTCCCAACATTAATCAAAATAATACCCATGACAATATCAGTAAGTGTAAAAATGGTAAATTCTTTTAACAGTAATGACATAATAATAATAATAATAATAATAATAATAATAATAATAATAATAATAATAATAATAATAATAATAATAATAATAATAATTAATTTTAATAAATAATAATAATAATAATTTTAATAAATAATAATAATAACGATAATAATAATAATAATAATAATAATAATAATAATAATAATAATAATAATAATAATATAATAATAATAATAATAACGATAATAATAATAATAATAATAATAATAATAATAATAATAATAATAATAATAATAATAATAATAATAATAATAATAATAATAAAATAATAATAATAATAATAAAAACAATAATAAGGAAAAAAAATAAAGATTAATAGAAAGAAGATAACAATAGGGGCATAAACCCACTGTGGTGTCTCGTCAATGTCAGAGTTAATCCCCTGGGCCAAGTTAACAACTATGCCCCGGCGCAAAACCACGTCATTCCTATTATGCACCAATCCTCTCGTTTGTGCTTAATTCACATTCCATTCCTTGAGACCCTCTTTAACTGACTCAATTCACTTTCCTTCGGTCTCCCAGCCAGTCGATTCCCAGCAAACTCACTATACACCCAACTAACCAACCTACTAATATCTATCCTTTCCATAAGACCAAACCATCTTAAGACACTTATTTATTCCCTCTTTCACGCTTTCCTAACACCACACAGCTCCCTAACATCCTCATTCTATAATTTTTATGTAGGGGCTGATTGCTGAAGGATGAGGTGAATTTAGAAGTGATAAAGGATTTGTAGATCAATTTTTTACAAAAAAGCAAATGAGTGAGAAAATGAAAACAAGTTGAATTTAGGTTTTGTTGACTTGCAACAGGCGTATGATAAGATTAATAAGGAAGCTCTGTGTCATGTATTAATGATATATGGTGTTGGTGGTAGGATTCTAAATGGAATCAAAAGTATGTTTTTTGATAGTGAAGCGTGTGTAAATAAATAAATGGAGTGAATGGTTTAATATTAATAGTGGAGAGAGGCAAGGATGCATTATGTCTCCATGGCTACTTAATTAGTATATGAATGGGGTGATGGAAGAATTAAAGGTAGAGTGGCGGGGAGTGGGTTAGGTTGATGGAGAATGGAAGAGATTGGAGCATGCATGCTTATTGTAAGCAGATGATTTGGTTTTGGGTGTTGAACCTAAAGAAAGGGTGAGAGTATTGGAAGAAGGGTTTGGCAGGGTGCGTAAGAGAGAGAGGTTTGAAAGAGAATGTAGATGAGGTTAAGGTGATGATGGTGAGTGATGAGAATCCACAGTGTGAAATCATGTTGGATGGTAAGCAACTGGAACAAGTGTCCGAATATAAATATTTAGTCTATATGTTGAATGAAAAGGAAACGAATGATGGAGTTTAATAGGAAAGTTTCTGGTGCAATTAAATCTCTTTTGAAGAATGCAAGGGAACAAAGTCTTGAGTGAGCTAGGGTTCTGCATGAGGGTATTTTGTTACCGGTGTTAATGCATAGTATCAAAACTATGGTATTGAATAAAAGGTATATATCTAAGTTGGTCTGTTAGGTGTGAGAAGAATTGATATAAACTTACTTACTTTCTTGCCCCCCGCTCCCTGAAAGCAGGCTACCCCAGAGAAATTCCGCCACCATTGTAGGCCTGGCTGAGAGATCTATTAAAGCAAGAGTTCTGAAGTTGTGTCTAATATTTGCAAAATCATAGCAATCTATTAAGAAATGCTTTGTGTCGTGGGTTTGTTTGATAATGGTAGTGTCTGGCGGTGGAGGTGAAAATGTGTTGTATATGGTAGAGTATTATAATGCTGGTATATGTTTTTCCCTCTGGGTCCAGGTGATTGCTGTAATAATCATGGTCTATTGAGAGAGATTTACTGTAAAATTGACTGCCTCTCATGTCAAGATGGGCTTTTATTGGGAGGATTTTGCTTCAGTTTGTAGGTGGTGGATAGGAGTGGAGGCAACCAGTATTATCCTAAGGGCTTTGTTCTGTACAGTTTTTAATTTCTGAGTATTAGATTGAGATATTGCGTAGACCCAGACAGGTGATGCATAGTTCAAATTGGTATGGAAGTATTGTCTAAATAATATTGAGAGGGTCTCTTTATGTTGGGCAAAGCTTGTTCCTGTTAAAGCTTTTAACGCGTTTAATTTGTATATGGCTCTGAATGTAATATTGTTGATGTGGAGGGTGAGTGTCATATGTGTATCAAAAGTAAGACCTAGGGTGTTGGGTTGTTTATTGCGTGTGAGTCTATTATTTGAAATAAATATATTTGGGTGAATGTTTGGTTCTTTTCTATCTGAAGTGAGTAAAGTGATAGGATTTTTTGGGGGAGATGCAGTCATTCTGTTTATTGTCAGTCACCGTTCTAGCTGGTTTATACAGTGTTGTAGTTCTCTACATGCTGTATTTATAGCAGGGCTTTGAACAGTGATTGTCAGATCGTCTGCCTAGCTATTAATTTTTATTGAAGGGGATGTGGGGTTTGATAGATCATGCATAAAGAGGTTGAAGGGTGTTGGTGAAAGGATGGTTCCTCGTGAGACTCTGTTATATAGTTTGTTTGTACGAGAGGAGTGGCGTCCTTGTATGATTCAGCTGTTCGACTGGAACAATGCTGTTATTTTTTTGACTTTGGTGGCCATATTTGTATTAATTATTTTGTTTATTAAAATGTGTAGGGAGACAGTGTCAAAAGCCTTGTTAATGTCTGTTGCTACTAGGAGGGTGCAAAACGGGGAGGGCTGAGAGTTTGGCTAAAACCAGTAAGTATGTGTTGTATTAAATCTGCTAGAAGAGTGATAGGAGCGTTTTTTTTTCTAAATCCATGTTGTGTTTGATAAAGGAATGGAAAAAGATAGAAATAATTTTCCTAATGGACTTTGTGTAACAAAGCGTTTATGGAAGGTATATGTCCGAAGGATTGGAGGAGAATAGTTTTTATATATATATATATATATATATATATATATATATATATATATATATATATATATATATATATATATATATATATATATATATATATATATATATATATATATATATATATATATGGCTATTATAAGTGGTTGACTCCAGGAGCAAAAATCAATAATTAATGTGTGTTATTTTAATAATTTAAGGGTAAATACATTAAATTTTGGGGTAACCTAAACTAACCTAACTAACCTAACTTAACCTAACCTAACCTAACCTAACCAAACTTAACCCAAATTAACCTAACCTAATATTAACGGAGTCACCACTTATAAATGTCCTATATATATATATATATATATATATATATATATATATATATATATATATATATATATATATATATATATATATATATATATATATATATATATATATATATATATATATATAGGTAGGGGTAATATCTAATTATTCTAATACTAACTCTTGTTAGGAATGAATCGATTCCATCGTAAACCACAGGAATCGATTCAGCAGTGTTGATTGTGTACTAATCGACACCAATATCGGGTATATTCCGTCACATAGGATATATCGCACTAGAAGTGTTAGAAAAGGGGGGTGGGGTACTAACTCATAGTAGGAACCAACCTAGCACCTTCTAATACACACCAATCGAATCCCGTACCTTATAACATAGGGTAGACACCAATAGGTGCATTCTATGACGTAGGATACACCACTGCTAGAAGTATTAGAAAAGGGGGGCGGAGTACTAACTCATAGAAGGAACCATCCTAGCATCTTCTAATATACACCAATCAATTCGCCATACATTATAACATGGGAATAGACACCAATATTAGGTGCATTCTATGACGTAGGATCTACCATGCTAGAAATGCTAGAAAAGGGGGGCGGGGTACTAACTCATAGAAGGAAGCATTCTAGCACCTTCTAATACACACCAATCGACTCCCCATACCTTAAAACACAGGGGTGGACACTAATATAGAGTGTATTCTATGATGTAGGTCATGGCGTGCTAGAAGAGAGAGAGAGAGAGAGAGAGAGAGAGAAGAGAGAGAGAGAGAGAGAGAGAGAGAGAGAGAGAGAGAGAGAGATTTTGAGAGAGAGAGAGAGAGAGAGAGAGAGAGAGAGAGAGAGAGAGAGAGAGAGAGAGAGTTTGAGAGAGAGAGAGAGAGAGAGAGAGAGAGAGAGAGAGAGAGAGAGAGAGAGAGAGAGAGAGAGAGAGAGAGAGAGAGAGAGAGAGAGAGAGAAAAGAGAGAGAGAGAGAGAGAGAGAGAGAGAGAGAGAGAGAGAGAGAGAGAGAGAGAGAGAGAGAGAGAGAGAGAGAGAGAGAGAGAGAGAGAGAGAGAGAGAGAGAGAGAGAGAATCGTTATTGCATATTCCATTCATTCAGTGAAGAAAATTTGTTAATAAAAGTTTAGAATTACCTTCGTAAACATTTAAATCCGAGAGGCGCTAAAAGCTTAATATAAATTAAATTCAAAAAAAGTGTATTAGTACAAGCATACAACAAAAACAAACAATTTTATAATGTTCAATTAATAGTTCTTACAACATTTGCCAATATTTCTCTATTAAACAACAAAATTTTGGCCCCTTTAATTAATATTAATTATAGGACGTTAAAAGAGCAGGAATTAAATGCATATTAAGAAAACTTTTTCCTATTTTGATTTTAATTTGCCAAAGAAAATACTTATATTTACCTTAAACAATATTGCTCTAAAAATATCAAAGAGAAACTGTAAGTAAACTTCTACACATACTAAAAAGTATACATCAAAAGTGAACCCTTTCTACATTTTATTTTCCCTCATACCTCGTAATCCTTTAGAGAGCCAGCGATAAGCAAGGGATTAGATTCCGACAGCTGAAGAACGCGAACCATTACAAAGAGAACGTGAATACAGTAAGGACCATGACCGCAGGAACATGTCTGAAAACAAACAAAAACATAAAAATGGAAAACATTTTTAATTGCTCTTTTCCTTTTATACAAAAAAAAAATAAATAAAAAGATAAAAAAAAAAAAATGAAAGGAATGTGTTCGTATGTTTAAACAATGCTAAGAATATAAACTTAAGATGAGAATTTGATATCCTAATCTGTTTAGAAGCGTTCACTCAACCAAGGAAAATATAATTTTATAAAAATAAGGTTTAAAAGTAAACTCCACTATAATTTCAAGTCACGTCTTAGCTGATATATATATATATATATATATATATATATATATATATATATATATATATATATATATATATATATATATATATATATATATATATATATATATATATTTTCTTATATATACTATGCTATATATATATATAGGAATATATATATATATATATATATATATATATATAATATCAAAGTAATCTAATTTTACCCACATCATCCTGTCCTGCTTGTCGAGAAGGTGACTAAAGGGATGGTGGTAGTTGGTTGACTACCACTTATCTTTTGCTAGGAATGCTAATACATGCCTTGGAGAAGGTCGTGATCGCCGTAAGCGGCCTTCTATCTTTCGGTGAAAATGTACGAATCGTATGGGTACATGGAATGTCAGAGGAATAAATGTGGAGGAAAAGAGAGAGGTGATGGATGTATTTAGAAAGGGCAAATTTGATTTGCTCTCTGTAACTGAAACAAAGATGAAAGGAAACGGTGAAAATGAGCGGTGTGGTGTGAAATGTGTATGTGCTGGTGTGGAAAGGAATGAGAGGTGGGGGGAGAAGGAGTTGCAATTCTGATGAGTGACTTGTGGTACAGAGCTATGGTAGACTTTGTGCGTGTGAGTACTAGAATTCTAATGGTTATTTTTAAGTTTGAAAAGGTCAAGGAATGTGTGGTTGTGACATATGGTCCATCTAAGGGTAATGTTGAAGAGAGTGCGATTTTCTGGGATAATCTGAATGATGTTTTGGATGGGGTGAGTAGGAGCTTCAGATTGATTGTGTTGGGTGACCTAAATAGTTGGATAGGTGATAAAAAAATATATATATATATATATATATATATATATATATATATATATATATATATATATATATATATATATATATATATATATATATATATATATATATATATATATATATATATATATATATATATATATATATATCTTTGGATCGGGTGAGTAGGAGCTTCAGATAGGTTGTGTTGGGTGACCTAAATGGTTGGATAGGTATAACAGGTATATAAAAATGGGATGGTATAACAGGTGGCTTTGGGGTGTCAGGAGAAAATGAGAATGGTAGGAAGGTGATTGATTTCTGTGAGGAGAGAGATATGTGTGTAAGTAATACTTTCTTTAAACACAAAAGTATTCATAAGTATACTATAGTTGGTGTAGGAAGAGATGGTATCAAAGAGAAAAGTACAATTGATTTTGTGTTGGTGAAGAAGGAGATATTGAAGCATGTGTTGGATGTTAAATCAGTGCAGGGGTTAGAAATGGGATTATCGGATCATTATGTTGTTTTATGTAAAATTAAGTTAGTAGGGGCTTATATGGAGAGGAAGGTGATAAGGAAGGAAGTGGGTGGAATTAAGAGTGAGAAGTTAAGCTTGCAAGGTAATAAGGATAAGTATTTAAGAGCGCTTGCAAGTAAATCAGTTGAATGTGAACAAGTTGGAACTGAACAAATCTGGAAGCAAATGAAGGAAGTGGTTGTTAGTAGTGCAAAAGTATGTGGATGTGCTAAAGTAGGAAGTAAGAATGTTAACAGTGAGTGGTGGAATGAAGAGGTGATTCAAGCGGTTGAAAGTAAAAAAGAAGTGTGGTTGAATATACTAAAAGCCAATGATGAGGTTTCAAAAGAAAGATGTTTGGAATTATATAAGGAGGAAAAAAAGGAATATTAAAAGATGCATACATAAAAGGAAAAAAAATAGGTAAATGAACAGTTTGAAAGGAGGATGAATAAGGACTTACAAGGAAATAGGAGCTCTTCTGCAAGAAAGCATAAAAGGTTAAGAATGAGAATAAGGGGATTCTGCTTAGAATAATGAATAGGGATGGTGCTTTGGTAACTGATGAAATGGATGTGAGGGGAGTTTTGAGGGAACACATCGAAAATCTGCATGACATTATTAGTAATGAAGGGGTGATAATGAATGTGTGTGGGTTTGATGGTGCAAGAAGGAATAGGTATATTGCCAGTTTACCAATCTTGGTAAAGTCAATATCTATTAAACAATTTATGAATTTTGTAATGAATTTGATTTATAGTCGCATTTGGATTGTTAAAGATTTTAGAATCTATCTCACAAACAACGGGCACTCCAGAAGGATATATTTTTTTTTCTGTGAAAAAGGCCCAAAAAATGCTTTCCCAATTCTACAGGAGGGAAAAGACTAACAGAACTGGCTTCCATGAGTGTTCATTATAGCTACACATCATAAACGGAGGAAATTATCAATAATTTTGCTGTTAAGACAGCTTGAAGAATGCTTTTTATGTATAAAATAACATCTTTTATTGTATTTTTAAAATGCAATCAATGATGGAATATTTTATTCCCTTTTGTTCAAGAAAGAATATATATATATATATATATATATATATATATATATATATATATATATATATATATATATATATATATATATATATATATATATATATATATATATATATATATATATATATATATTATA
>JABUQX010125115.1:0-12500 GCA_015478945.1 Trachelipus rathkii
CGAAGATTGGCTTCCAAGGTATCGTTCTCCAACTCAATTTCTGGTTCTAGAATATGGTGTGTAATCGGGAGAGATTCAGGATTAACTGACTGTAGCTGTGGATATGCAATTATAGCAGTTGCATCTGAAGCTGGCACCCCTTCCAAACTCATTGGAGTTAGAAGATTGAAGTGTATTCCTCCTCTGCAAAACAAATAAAAAATCTTTCCATTATTTTCAGTAGATGACAGACCAAATTGCAGAGGGTGCTCTTTAGCACTATACACTAATACAGTTACTTTGAAAAGAGTTGCAAAAGCCTGAATACTATGTGTAAAGGGCAATTGGCCAGGATATTTGGATAGTTTTAATTGTTGAAGTGTTTGTTTTTCACTTTTTCCTGTTGGCAAATGATAATTTTGTCGGTGGTCGATCAACTCTTGCACTATTTTGACACGCAGTGCTATATGATGATTTACATGATTATATAGATATTGTGAAAAACATTGAAAAAGAGAATCCCCACCTCCGGGTATAGGAATCTCTATAAATCCGTCTGGAATTTCTGGTATATAGCTTTGGTCAATCGTTTCAGATTTAATTTCATGAGAAGTTCGAGACAATATGTCTGCCACAATATTTTCTTTGCCTGGTAAGTAGTGAAGTTCGTAATCGAGATCGTTGAGTTCTTCAAGAGTTGGGGCGACTCTATGGTTCACCAAAGGCATGTTTTGTAGAAATAAGATAGGCTTATGATCTGTATAGATAATAACTTTAATTTTATATAGGAATGGTTTTAGTGACCTGACGGCCCAACGTATGGCAGCAACCTTTCAGTAGTGCTGTACCCCCTCTGAGCCTTAGAAAATACAGTTGAGATAAAAGCTATAGGTTTTTCCTCTTCATTCTGGACCTGACTGAGACAGGCTCCTGCACCTATTCCTGATGCATCGGTGTAAAGTAAGAGTGGTTTAGCCTTGTCTGAGCGATCTGGGTAGGTTAGTAAGGGTGGTTCAGATAAAAGTTTCTTAAGTTTGTCGAATGCCTGTTGGCATTGGTCAGTCCATGGGATATTATTTTTACATTTCAATAGGTCAAACAGGGGTTTTGCAATCACTGAACAGTTCGGAATGTGCCTATGGTAGAAGTTAACCAGTCCCATAAACTGTCGAACTTGTCGGACTGTTGTTGGTTCTTTAAATCCTCTAATTCCCTGGAGATTCTTTTCTAAAGGAATCATTCCTTCGCTTGAAATCACGTGTCCCAGGAAATTAACTTTTCTTCGTAGTAAGTAAGTTTTTGAGGGTTTTAATTTGAAGCCGTTAACTAGGAACGCTGTAAGAACCTCTTCTAGTGTTGATAAATGTTCTTCGAAGGTGTTAGTGAGGATGAGCACATCGTCCAGATAAACCATGACTTTTCTCCATGAGATGTGACTTAAAACCAAGTGCATGGCTCTCTGGAACGTAGCTGGCCCATTTTTAACGCCAAACGGCATTCTGAGAAATTCCCAATGGGATAACAGAGTGGAGAATGCAGTTTTCTCGATACTGTCTTCCGCCATTTCAACCTGATAGTATCCTTTTATAAGGTCAATGGTTGAAAAATATTGCTTGCCTTGAAGGCTAAATAAGGTGTCTATCAGATTAGGAATGGGAAAGGAGTCTCCTTTAGTGATGGAATTTAATTTACGGTAGTCTATGCATAATCGCATAGTTCCATCGGGTTTTCTGATGGGTACTACCGGTGCTGAGTATGGAGAAAATGATTGTCTGATGATACCTTCAGCTTCAAGTTTTCTGCAAACTTCCTCCACCTCATATAAGATAGGACCTTGAAGTCTTCTGACGGGTTCACATATAGGATCGTCTATAAAAGTTTCGATTGAGTGTTTGAGGATAGAGGTGCACCCTACATCTGCATCTCCGAGACTTAAGGCAGTTGGATATTTGAGTAAGAGTTGTATTAATTGATCCTTTTGTTCTTCAGTTAGGTCTGTTGATTCAAGCTCAAAAGCCTTTCTGAGATTGTCAGATGTCCATTCCTGGTACGTGTTTTGAGGTTTTTGTGTTATTTCGACCATGTTTACAGGAACTGGTTTAGTAGGATGGATAGGATGAATAGAAAGAACAGAAAATGATCCTATTGGGTAACCAGATTTTATTTTGATTGTGTGATTAGAAGAGTTATAGCAAGGCAGAAACACCGGAGTTTCAAGTGAGTACGGTATGACCGCGTGGTCCATCACAAAGTGATTCTTGTCGTTGGGAGTGAACAATAATAGTGTAGACTCAGAAAGATTTCCAAATAACTCTTTCGGATTTAAAGATACCGTAACTCCTCCATTTGGTGGAATGGTTACCTCTTTATTCAACTTAGCAGCATGTTCCTGTCCCTCTGTCGTTCTAATATCATTTGCTATAATCGTTAGGACATTATTATGTCTAGTTATTAATTCTTTGTTGGCCAAGTCTGGCAGAATATTTTCCATTCGTAAAAGATCATATCCAATGACAATTCCATAGGATACCACCTCATCTGGAACTATTACAAAGTCCCTAGATTGTGTTTTATAATTGTTAGAAAGTTGCAAGGATAACGTAACAGCCCCCAAAACTCCAAAAATGACATCACCGATGCCACGGATACTGACGTATTCAGTAGGCTGCATTGGATATTTTGAAGGATCTAACAATTTATAAGTTCTGTTTGTTATAATACTAACTGAAGCTCCGGTATCTACGAGAGCCTCTAGTAGTTGAGTTTGAGAGGAGTTATCTATTATAACTCCTATGACAAGAGTATCTGGTGAAGATGTTGACAAATTGTTAAGTTGAAGAGTGCGTCCAGTCCGCACGGGAGTAGTTGTAGTTGTAGTAGGTTCCTGTTGGAATAAAGTAGATAGTGAAGACAGGTCAGGACTGACAGTATCCTTAAGAGGAGTGGAATCATGGTTGATTAACGTAGTATTTTTCGCCACTTGCGAATCAATCTTAGTGACTGTGTTTTCTGATGAGGGTTTAAAAGGGTCCAATATGTTATTCAAGTCCTGGTTAGGAACATTAACCTGTAACAATTCCGAGATAACTTCAGAATCGGAATCTTCCGTTTCGTCATATATGGACGGTTGAGGTGGAGGCAACTGTGACCCTTCAGTTGACTTCACACGCTCTTTCTGTCTTTGGGGCTTAGGAGTTTCTTTGACAGGTAAGTTTACCTCTGTGGGCGGATCACTTCCCACAGAGTGAACTAGTTTTTTGAACGTTTAGTAGATCTTTGAGGACAATCCATGCCCAAGTGACCTCCTTGACAATAAGGACATCGCGGAGTTGAGTCACATTTCATCTGTTTTTCTGTTCGTTGAGGACAATTTTGAACAATGTGCCCGTGTTCTTTACATCGAATACATTGATTTTTCTCTGCATAACATTCTTCGATGATATGTCCCCTTTTACCACAAAAGTGGCAATAAGGCCGCGATGGACAATCTTTTACATGGTGTCCTTGCTGTTTGCAATATTTACAAGAAACGTTATTGCCGGCCCACCATGGTTGTTGTGTCGGAGTTTGCTGAGTTTGTTGTTGTAACGGTTGATTATTCCATTGAGGTTGATTTTGTTGTTGTTGTTGATACTGCTGAGTATTGCCTTGAGGACGATTAGGTTGTTGTTGTTGTTGTTGTTGTTGTGTGACTTGACGTCCCGTCTTAGGAGAATTTTGACTCCTTCTAGAGGGATAAAAAGTTCGGTTATTCCGTGGAGAGTTTGGAGGGACACTTGACCTAGGGCCATTGTTATTAAATGTGGGAGGATTTGGCGGTTTAGCTACCACTTGTGCGAAAGTTGGTATATCATAAGATTGTTGTGGCATATTATAATGCTCAATTTGTGTAGAAGGAAAGTATTGCACTGGCTGTTGAGGATATGAGTAGGTCGGATATCCCTGAGGCACTATATTTGCTTGACGATTATAATATTCTTGTGTTTGTATCGGATAATTTTGTTGTAGGGTTGTATAGGGTTGTGCATTGGAGATATCAATCACCTCAGGTGAATACGTATCAGGAGTTGTCTCTTGAGCTGGTATTTGTTGAGTTACTGATGATGACATATGTCCGTTGTTCATATAGCTAGTATAGTGTTGTGTAATGATCTTTACTAATGCATCCCAGCTCAAGGAAGCTCCCGCCAAAGCGATTTCACATATTGTAATGGATGCCTGTACATTGTCTTGTACTTTTAATGGCGTACTATTGATTAATTTTTCGCGCACCATTTTCAGGTTTTTCACATCCGACCCCGGAAATCCCATTTCAGCCAAACCCTGTAACCATAAAGCATACAAGGGTATGGTTTCATGTGATAATATTTTAGCCTTATTGAAGTTGTTTAGATGTGTTTTTACTTTCTTTCGCAAATATTCCGAAAACCACTCATTCAGTTGTGCTCTGATAACAGTATATCCTGCATTATTTTTCATTAGCACATCATATACCTTCTTCATATCTCCTTCCAAATATGACCCCAGATGTGTTCTCCAACCATCTGCTGTTGATCTTGGGTATGTAATGCTGGCATATTCTTCAAAGCGTTGTAGAAACTGGGGAAAAGGTTCCCCGCTATCCAAAGAATATTTACCAATTGGAATCATTTTTGTCGATTGACGTGGAATGAATCCCTCCAGCAACAATACCACCTTGGAAAGTGCCATAATCATCTGTTGATTTTGTAGATAGATGGCTTTTAGCCAATCTACATCTGAAATTTCCTGTGGAACGGCGTCTGCGAGATTTTGATTCGGTGGTAAACCCATAGGAAGTTGAGGTAGTTGTTGTCCTTGTTGAAAGGCAGGAGTTGGTGGAAAATTCCATTGAGAAGTTGGTGCCGGTGCTGGCAATTGTGCAATTCGTTCCATAAGCAAAGCCTGTTGAGCTACTTGTTGGTTAATTTGTTCTTGGGTTATTCCTCCCAAGTTAGGGTTAATAGTTGAAGAAGAAGTTGTTACCGTGAACATAGACATGGAAGATGAAGATGGAGTAATACCATCCCTTATCAAGGAATGTTGTGAATTTATCAAATCGGAATTCATATTTTCTCGATCGGGCTGGTCCATTAGTTCATTTTCATTGAGATTCAACCCTGTATTATCCTTTTCCTCCATACCATTAAGTTTTGCGTGTTCCCGTAGGGCGTCTACTATATTCGTTGCCATTATTTCACGTAAGTAGTGTAAAGAATGTATAAAAGAAAAGAACGAACTAGTACAATATGTACTACACTTGAGCACTTGGAATTGTGAGCTGTCAAAAATTGGAAAAGATAGTAAAATCAAGAAACTAGAACAAAAGAAAGGAAAAGGTAGAGAGGCAGCCTTAGCAACTACGCTCTGCTACCAATTTTATGTTGTGTTTTTGGGGTTAGCTAAAGTATGATAAGTATGATAAAACCAGTGTAATTGGTTTTACAATGGAAGCAAAATTATTCATTATAATGGAATCGACAACCCTAAAAATAATTAATTTTTAAAGTTACTAAAACTCTCGCTACCAACCTTTCTCAGTAGATATGTTGTGGCCTCTATCTTATATTGCTAGGATGATTAAGGATAAAGACAGCATTCAAACACGATGCTTCAAAATTTGTAGAAAATAAAACTTCACACAAAAATTCCAGCAGCGCTCAAGCGTACATGAAAAAGATAAGCAAGGGATTAGCATTCAGGAATAAAGCAAAAAAAAATAAAGGGTAATGCACAGGTAAGATGATAATTACCTTCTTGTTTTAAACACAAATTTATAGCCGCTTTAGCTTGGCTTAGCACACAGAGTTCAAGGCTTAATTAGAACATCATTTATAAAAAGCGAAGCAAATGCAATTTATTTTAGGATGCTTTAGGTCGTTTAATGAGTCAATGTGTGCAATTAGGTTTAAGCAAGTGAGACAAGGGAAGAGTAATACAGTGGGTTAGTGGTTATTAAGGAAGATTAAAGTCAAAGTAGTTGTTTAAAAAAACTTATTCTTAGTGACATTGATAAAAGAATGTAGTATAATTGTGGTTTGTATTTAATTAAGTGATAAATTTATTAATAATTCTTTATTTCTTTACAGGACAGTCCCAGCAAGATGTTAATAGGAAGAAGAGTATAGCAATAGAGGTTATTCAGCCACACCAACACCACATCACCAAAGTAGAAATATGAAGGAATGGGTACCCCTTTATGCTTAAAAGACAAAATATTTTAAGGTAAGTATATATATTATTTATTTTCCAGGTTTTTATTTCTTAATTATAATTTATAAGTAAATGTAGTTTATAATAATACAAATATATATTTATTAAATAATAAATCACACCTTCTCACCTAATTTATCTTTATAAGATAAATTGTATATATATCATTCACCTTCTCTCCTTCCCATTAGACAAGAATATGGTTAGTAATTGAGTAGATGATGTAGATGAAGTAAATGGGTGATTGATGTAGATGAAGTAGATTAGTAAATGACTTAAATTATGTAAATAATGTAAATAACTTAATCCTAAATAATAAATAATTTACAAAACCAGTATAGTTGTATTGTCGTTTTATTATTGTTTATTCAGCTTTCCAGACAAAATTCATTAATGAAAGCTAGAACTAATTATTCAAACAATACAATAAACTATATTATTAAGTAACTGTTTTTAACTTTCTTTTCTGAGTTAATACTTTTTAATAAATATTAGCTTATATACTACTACACACTAAGTAATATATTGTTGTTCAATAACTTAATATATATTTATATTAATATATATTATTATATATATTTTATATATATATAATTATATATATATATATTATATATATTAATATATATATATATATATAATATATATATATTATTTAGGGATTGTGCCGAATAGTGAAAAAGCCGAAATACTGAATATTCGGCTAAAAGTATTCGGCCGAATAATTACTTCGTTTTCGTAACCGAATAGTTTATTTCAAAGTTCGGTCATCCATTGGATTAAAATAAAGGAAAACTTATACTGGTCAAACAAAAAGAGGTGAAAAATTTTCTTGGATGGGACTTTTGTAGCCAGTTTTATATAGTAATTTGGAGGTGCTGATTCCATATATATATTCTCGGTTTGCTGTATCACATCCCTTTTTCGTGCAATCATGGATCCCTATTTTTTTGCATATTCCCTAGGAATGACAAATTCATGTGCGCGCACTACGTAGCTGTATAGACGTTACCTTCTGCATATATCTACAGTAGCAGCAAGTTACTGCGGTCGATATTGGGGAGCATGTGGTAACTTTAGTACGGTACGTCTTACATGTTGGGATTGCCAATGACCTGGATGTGTCTATCATCCATTCTGAAAATACAGTTGGGATGGTCCGTCCATTGTTCACCCAGTCGTGAACTGAACGACTTGTATGAGAGTGGTATTTGCCGAAGTTGTCCTGAGCTGTTGCGCATTCGAGGTTGCATTGAAAATGTGACTACTGGGGACCCATGCACAAGAAGTAACATTTTATCGAACAGAGAAAGCAGAGCTGCGGAGGGCTTCTTCCAGTCAGATGGTACCATTATGTATTGCAGTGAAGTGCAGGCCTACTACTCGCTTATGGGACTCCAGCCATAAGATGCAGGTGAAGTGGCGACTGTAATTGACACTTCCAAGAAGCAGTTTTAAAGTGTGGTGTTACACAACGGCAACAGGCAAATGCTTCGGTTCCAGTAGGGTACTCGGTAGGATGAGAGAGGAGTGTGCAAAAAATCAGGACAGTTTGGAGAGGCTACAATATCAGGTACATTGGATGGTAAATATGCGTCGACCTCCAAAATGGTAACCATTTTGCTCGGTCAGCAAGGAAGTTTTCACCAAATATCCCTGCTTCCTATGTCTGTGGGATAGCCGAGCAGACAAGCAGCACTATGTACAACGAGACTGGCCAGTAAGGCCATGTTTGGAACCCGGTTCCCACAGAGTTTTGTACCAGGCTTTAGTGGATAGGCGGAAGGTTCTATTTCCACCACTTCATGTCAAGTTTGGAATTATGAAAAACTTTGTCAAAGCACTGAATGTAGAGGGTACAGCTTTAGCTTTCCTAAGGAATAAATTTCCACTTTTAAGCAAGGCAAACCGGAAACTGGAAAGCAAGTGCTTTTGATGGTCCTCATGTCTGGAATTTATGCAAGAGCGGGGAATGCTTTTTCAGATGTAGCACAGGATTTTCTGGGGAACAGGAAAGCCCGCCGAGAACCACTAACATTTTACAGGAACTGCTAGACAGTTTTCATTCTCATGGATGTTGAATGAGTATAAAGTTTTGCGCTACTTACTTCTCAACCTAAGAAAAAAAAAAAAAAAAAAAAAATTTTTCCGGATAACCTAGGCGATGTTAGTGATGAGCAGGCTGAACGCTTCCATCAAGATCTAAAGTTCATGGAAGGACGTTACCAGGGCAAGTGGGATATCAATATGATTGCCGACTATTGTTGGAGCTTGATGAGGGATATTCCAGACGCTATGCACAGTAGATCGTCTATGAAGAGAAATTTACTACCATCGTAGGTATGTTTACATTAACTAAAATCATTCCTTCTATTACAATAAATGTTCTTTCATCTTACTCTTTATTCATAGTTGTATTATATGTTTAACATATATCTATCAAAGACATGTATCATACATTGCGATTTGTTTCTCTCCCTTCATATATCCAATATATATATATATATATAATATAATATATAGTATTATATATATATATATATATATATATATTATATATATATAATATATTATATATATATTATATATAATATATATTAATATATAATAATATATATTGAATATAATATATAATATATATAATAATAATATATATATATATATATATATATATATATATATATATATAATATATATATATATATATATATATATATATTATATAGATTCAGGGTGTATTACCACCAGGGAAAATTTTGGAAAAACAGGGAAAACACAGGGAAAAATGAAAAGTGTGCAGGGAAAACAGGGAAAACAGGGAAAACACAGGGAAAATAAAATTATCCAATTTATATCAGGCATCATTTTTGCTTAACCCTTAAAGAAGTATAGTGAAGCACATATTGACTTCGAAATTCTCTTAAAAAGGGAGATTTTAAGAAGCTCAATTGGCTCAAGGGATGTTAAAAAGGTGTTTTGTCTCTGAAGGAGGAGGAAAGTAAAGAGCACAAGAATATCATTCATGATTCTCCTCATCCTAGTACTTAGAATTTAAATTGTTGATAAGTTCCAATATGGAGTAAAATTAAGCAAAAAATTTATATATCAACTTTTTCTTAGCCTAAGAATTTATACTTCTTGAGTTATTGAATCTTTATAATATTATTTTTATTAAAATTTATTCATCTGCAGTATCAGTGCATTTAACTAATTTCTCTTTTTTTTTATTTCAAAGAATTGAATTAAGTCCTCTTAAATATTCCATCACAAAGGCATTAAGTTGTTTGTCACCGAAGGTAATGCTTTCTAATAACTCTGAAAGAATTAATATGTGTGTTGAAAAATTTTCATTGATATCAAGCGAATTGATGGTTCGACGGCTGATATAATCAAAGAGGATTATGAACTTTTTGATATCTAATTCCTATGTTCTTGAACTTCTGAAAAATTTTGTATGAGAAGGAAGATAGACTCGATCAAACTTTTCATTTTGAAATTTTTTTTAAAATTGTAAACGTTCAAAAAGAAACAAAAAACTTATGTTAACACTGATTCTTTCATCCATTGTCATGGAATGTTCTGTAGAAGAGAGGTTTCTCGACAAATAACATTGTCTACAAGAAAATTTGCGTGAAGAGTTATTGCTGAAGAAATGAAGAAATACTGGAGGGGTTTGATTATTGTTATTACCAAATAGATGATGTTGCCATACTGCCGGCAACGCTCTTCAGAGTATAAGACATACTTAAAAAGAAAACTATGTGCCAAAGAAGCAGAAACTCTGGAAGGTGCAAAAAAAAAAAAGGAAATTACCAGCTGAGATTAAGGAGGCTGAAGAAGTTAAGAGAAATATTGTTAAAGAGACCAAAAAATAACTTCATATTTTAAAAGAGAAAATAGCTTTTCTTAAACAGTCATAAACTTTTTTTTTTTTTTTTTTAAAGATTAATGTACTTATTTAGTAGGTTTAGTTTAGAATTAAATAATTTTATTTGTTTTGGAGAAAAGGAAAAATATTTTTATTTTATTTTAGAGAGGAGAAATGTGCAAATGTTTATATATTTGTGTCCCTTTGTTTTTGTAATTTTTATTTTGAATAAAGTAAAAGAAAAGGGAAAAAATGAAAGAAAAAGCAGGGACCTGGTAAACATATTTGGCAGATATTTAAAAAATTAATTGATTGTGTTCATAACTTTGGCTATATAAATAATTCGGATAGTTTAAAAAATTTTCAATGCAAATATAAATTTCACTTGTAAAATGTCAAATTGTATGAGGTCATTTAAATTTGTGAAATCTGGCCAAGAAAATTTGTTTACTGGGATGGTTAGAGGGTGGGCTCTGGAGGGTTTTCATTTTTTCATCTTTCCTTATTGATAACAAAGATAAAATGATGTTTTTTATCATTTATTTTAGACCAGGGAAAATTTTGGAAGAACAGGGAAAAAACAGGGAAAACACAGGGAATTTGAAAATTTCAACTTGGTATACACCTTGTATATATATATCCCAAAAATTGTGATAGACCCTCTTGAAAAAAGGTAAAAATCATAAAATTTTACAAATCTGTGTTACACATAATATCTCACAAATGCAATGTGATTTGCAAAAACCGATTACATTTAATACCTTTGTCAAGAGGGTGTATCTTGCCTAATTTAAAGTAGGACTGGGAGACCAAGATATATATTGGGCTCCTCGCAAAGTGAGCAAAATGTGTGGTGAAACTTTGCCATCATGGTCTAAAGCAGAGGTCCCCAAACTTTTTTGTCTCGTAGACCACTTGCCATGTTTTTCGGTTTTGGGTAGACCCCCCCTGCTTACCTGATAATGATTTAATGATTTTTTGCTAAAACTTATATATATATTATATATATATATATATATTATATATATATATATATATATATATATATATTATTATATATATATATAATATATATATATTAAATATATATATGTATATATTAAATATATATATATTATAGCAAAGTTATAACAAGACTAATGCGAAATATCCCTCTGTCCCTTCACTTGCTTCACGTTTCACGATTTCCTAATTATAAATAAAACCATCCCTGATTATGGCAACATCAAAAAAACTCAAGCCATCCCAACATCAAAAAAAAAATCAAGTTCATGATCGCGTAATTTTGATCTATCTTGGCTAACTAAGGAGTAGCAAAACTAAAAATTTTATTAAAAAAAATAATGTTAACTTAAATTTTTTTCCGGCGCTCCCAAACAAAATGACAATGATTTATTTTAACTTGGATTCACTTAATTTTTGTATATGCCTAACTACCAGTTTATATTTTGAAAATATTTTTTCTTAACACCACTTCCTTTTCAAGATTCAGGAAACAAAGGAACGTATTTGTCTCTCACATTTGTATTTATTGACTGACGAATTGAAACAAGTCGGTGCAAGTACGAGTCTTACTGCTCTGTCTTCGCGAAGCTCTGAGCACAAGAAGGACAAGAATTCTACTGCGGCGTATTGCATGAACATAAGAACTGGTATATCATTATGTGCAAGTCTTTACAAAAAGTTCAAAGCGAATGGCTACAACTTACACAATTTTATGAAATATTACTAATTTAATTTTAATTAATATTATAATGGCTTTAAATGAGATCCACTATTGTTGACCCCCATTTACATCTCATGAACCCCCAAATTTTTGTGTAGCTTTTCATGGACCCTTTGCAGATTGTTGTAGACCCCTGGGGGTCGATAACCATTGGATCACTGGTCTAAAGGTAAGAATGCTTATGCTAAGATTTGGTGTGCCAATGGTTTGTAGAGAACCAACAAACCATTTTGATGACTGCTACTTCTGCCTTGTCATGTAAAAGGTTTCAATAAGACATAAAAACACCACTTACAATACCCAAATATCTCATCTTGTCAGATGACCAGTTGAGCACTGTAAGGAAAACCTGTGCCTGTATTTTTTTTTTTTTATTGAGCTTACCGCGAGATTAATGGTGAAAATATCAGATTTACCTTCTTCTACAGATATGAGGATGATGCTTCTGACCTAATATTTATGCAATCTATTGCAGATCCCTGGACAATTGCTGATGTTTCAGTCAGCCTGAATTGAAATGATCTGATAAAAGATTTGTATATTGCAAAGCAGTCTGCTGAATTGCTGGCTTCCAGGCTGAAAGAGAAGGAATGCTCAGACCTGTCACTAGTGTTTCCTTTTATTGTAACAGAAGAGAAGCAGCTCTGAGAAAGTACTTCCATTCAGATGGTCAACTTGTTTATTGTAATGATGTTG
>JABUQX010125115.1:20000-40000 GCA_015478945.1 Trachelipus rathkii
ATATATATATTATTTTAATTAATTATATATATATATGTATGTGTGAGCTTCTAAGTATCTCTACTCCATACACATTTTTGTCTGGCACTGTATTGATGCATGACCCTTTCTCCCACATCGAAAACAAAATATTTGATCTTCCCAATCTTTCGCTATATGACCATCCTTCATGCATTTGAAACATCTCATACCACCCTTCTTTAAACATTGCCAACCCATGTGTCCTTTCCCTCCGCATTTATAACAAATGTATTTTTCTTCTTTTATTACCATTCCTTCTATTATTCACTCTTATGCATTCCTCCTTGTGTTTTCAATCCATAAACTCGATTATTTCTCTTCCCACCCTATTTGGTTCTTTCTCATTTTCACTTGCTTCCTCTGTCTTTAACCAGCTGCTTTCTGTGCTGTCATCCCATACCTTGTCGGTTTCTTTCCCACACATTTCTTCCCTTTTCCTTTCTGCCTTTCTATCTTCATTTTCATCTTTCTGTCTTCAATATTTTCGTAACATTTGCTTCCTGATATTTTCAGTAGTCTCTAACTCTACTTTTCCACATCACCTATAATAATCGTGTCTTGCCCATTTTTTTAAGGTCTCGCTGTATATAATAGAATGTGCACCTTTTTATATCTTTTCCCCACCTCACTCGATCCCTAAACAGGTTGTTCCACACATCACTTTGTTCATATCAAATCACAAAATTCTTTTCACACTTCTCCTTGCCTCTCCTTCTATATCAATTTTTAAAACACCACTTTCAGAACAACTGTTTTAAACCTCTCCACCACGATTTGTCCAACTTATATCTATTATCTAATGCTGATAAAATTAACTTCACCCCCCCCCCCTCTTTTGATAATTCTCCCATACTAATATTCTTTTTATTTCCTCCTGCTTTACCCAATAAAAAATCTTATAATTAATCTTTTTGTTTTCCAAATTTTCTCGTTTTAATTGGGCTCAATCACTCACTTTTCTTCTTCATTTCACATAATCTTTCTCTTTTCCGGAAAATACCGAACATTTACCAATCATTCTACAATCTTCCACTCTCTTTGGTTCATCATCATCACCAACCATTGTTAATGAGCAGAGTTGCGCACTGTTAAACTCTAAACACAAGTAAACAAATACTTATGCAATTTGTAAATATAATTAACTCACACTAATAGTCTAATATTCTATCAAACTATCTAACAATACAACAACACTCTAGTATATAATAATTACCTGATATATTTATGGAGTTGATATCAATTTGTTGTGAGACAATACTCGATGATATAATAGATGAAATTATAATATATGATGTTTATAATAATGGATTAGTTGTATGTTAGTATATGTCTAGTAATATCAGTATAGTCCTATCACGTCAGAAATATATTTAAGTCGTGTCGTAATAATAATAAATTAAATGACTCAACAATAGATGATATATACTAATAATGAAATATATAATTGCTCACAATGATACTTTCTGGATAATTTCTTAGAACACTTCTATTATATAATTTCTTCTTTTTTTTTATCTGATTCTACTTTTTTCTTTATATTCAGCTCACACAATATCTCTTGTTGTTTCACTCATCAATTTCTATTACTATTTTAAATGCTAAATTTCTTATTAATAATCATATAATACTTTTATAAAATACTTTTGCAACTGAAAAAGAAACATCTCATATAGCAGACAATGATGATGACTCACATCATCACCGTCTGCTATCAAGATATATATATAATATATATATATATAATATATATAATAGTTATATAAGTATACTATATATATATATATATATAATATATATATATATATAGTATATATATATATATATATATATATATATATATATTTATATATAAATATAATGATCTTGTAATACTACAAATGCTTGTAGTTGGTTATTTATTGATGATAAAGTCCCTTGAGGTAATATTTTTCAAAAATGGAAGTTAAAAATTTATTAATACATAACAACTTAATTAAAATCACAGAATAAAAGAGGATACCGAGCTTTCGTGATCCATACTCGATTCACATTTTTAAGGACTGAAGGACAAAGAATTTGGTGTTGATCTGAATTTAGCTACTCCATTCCATCTTCATTCTGGCAACTTTGGGTAGTTTTTTGCCACCAAAAAATCTTTTTCAAGCCCATGGACAGTTCTGTTTTTTATAATGTTACCCTTATCGTGATTTATTCAAAGTAATACACACAATCGCCTGATATATTGAGCATTATCCTTTATGGAATATCAAAAAAGTTGATAATAAATTTCGTTAGTTAAACTTTGAGTCCTGAATAAGTTAAGTTTTCATACCCGGATTTATTGATAGATTATGCAGAATAGTTTTCGAGCTGTTTTTTAATCAATTAATCGACTCATATTAATTTTAATTACTAAACCTAGATTTTTTTTTCTTATTGACCGTAAGTAACACTGAGCATTTTTCAGCAAGGTTTTATAACTGATTATTTTTCCAGGGTGATTTTGACAAGGCAATTGCTTTTTACCAATCCACTCTCTCTCTTCAATCAACTTTTGAACCAGCCAAGGAAAGACTAAGAGTTATCCAATGTGCCATTGCGAATAATGACTCAAAATTGTGATTTTAATTTTTTTAAATTTTTAAATTAACTCATTTTTAATACAAAAACATTAATTCTCAGGTTAGATATATATTTGTAACAGATTGGATTATTTTTATTTATTTATTTATTTAAAGTTTAATTAATTGATTGGATATTAAAAAGTAATATTTATTTAATTTGATTTAAAAATGCTAGACCAAAGACTGGAGCAAAATAAAATAAGTACAAACTCTATTTTTTTTTATTGAAACTAAAGGAACATTTTGTGTACAAAATATGTATTAAGAAATTAAACAATATCACAGGCGTGCTACAGGAATGTTAAATAAAAGGTTTCCAACCGACCCAAAATCTTCCTAAAATATTTGGATCAGTAGCTTGGTCTATTAGAATGTCAACTTGTTGAGCCACTGTCAGTTTCTCGTTTTGCATAATTTTAAATCTTTCAGACAATCCTTTTCCAATGATAATATCATTTAATTCAGACACTTTCTTATGTCTTTTTACATTATTATTACATGAAATAGCAGAGACAAATATGTTCAATGGATTTTCTCCATGTAATTTCTTCCTGAAATCTTTCATTTTACTCTGAGAAAATTCGTGAAGTTTTTCGGATTCGTTTTTACCACTTATGCTGGACACGAAATTCACCCAATCTTTGGTTGGTTCTTTTACAAAGGCTTGGACGGCAGCAAAAATAACATTTCGTTCCTTTACCAACGCGTGAAGACAAGATATCATGGTTTCTCTAAACTGTCCTTTAATTCCAAGAGGCTGCATCACATTAATAACTTGATTTGTCAACCGGAATGGAACAAGTTCTGGAATGGGCAAAAACTGGGTGGCAGTTTCAAAATGATGTCCGAAGTCTATCCCAACTACATTTCCACTTTTTTTGTTCAATAAAATGTTTGACAGATGACGATCTCCAATTCCCAACAACCAATGAGAAATGCACATCGTTGCGTATGAGGAAATGAATGAACTTCGAATGTAAAAAAATCCCTCATAATTTATAGATAACCTAAATAATCCTCTCCTAATCAAATCCCAAGGAACCTTATTCACTATATTTTCAAACTTTCGTATGCAATCTTCTTTCTTGGCCAATTTTGACCCAATATCCCATGACAGGTTATTTTGATATTCTTTACATGCTTCCTCAAATGATTTTTTCTCAACATCCGTCGCAAACATAGTCATAAAAGATATAAAAGGTGTGGTTTGCCCGACCCATTCCAGAATTCCAAAATCTACTCGAAGAGGGATCACCTGATAAGTAATCAATGAAGGTTTGCAAGAAAGTCGATTAGAACAATTAGAGCTATAAGTGTTATTCATTAATGAAAACAGATTTTCAATTCTCTGATCGGTTCGCAAGTCTTCTCCATACTTTATAAGAAATGAATGTTCTTTTTCATCGCTGCCGTTGATAGTAATTCTCATTGGGACCCTAAGTGACTCCATCAATAATAAATTTTGATTGAAGCTAGAAATCTTTGTATGATATTCTGGGATAGGCTTTGATAAGCCTTGATACTGTCCAGGAGTCTCTATTTCATCCCTGTAATTAGAGGAATTAAAAGCAGCAAGCCAAGGAGAATAGTCGCTTAAATTTCTCGAAAAATTCTTCATATTTCGATTTTCTAATGAAATATACATTTCTTTTCCTCCCTTTAATAAAACATCAAGAGAGTGAGATTTGAGTTTTTCTCCATTCTGACCAAAATGCTTCACAAAGACTTCTAATGCCTTTTTCAATAGCGCATCATGTTTTAAATATGCGTTACCTCTTTCACCGGATGAGTTTTTCAACTGTCTCGGTGGTTTTAAAATGTGGAAACATTCCTTTAAAGAACAACATATGGTTTCTTGGTCTTTTTGTTTTGCAATTTTATTCAATTTATCCTTCAGCTCTAAGTGTGGAAGATGAACCAATGATAAAGCATCGATAAAATTATATATTAAAGAATGTTTACCCAAAATACATTTAATTTCTTCGCACGATTTCTTTGCTTGCAATCCATATGAGCCAGTAAAATTGTAAGCTGCTTTACTTACTTCAAATGGATAGATAACGGCTTGAGGATAAGTTTCAGCTAAAAGTTTAATTATTGGGAACAAATATTGCCCTGGAGCTTTATCTAAGTAAATGAGTATATGACTTACCCACAATAGAAACATCCAAGCAGGAACCCTTTGGGACTCCTTCGAAAATGAAATCCCTAAATTAGTATTATTCTCTAATAAGTAAATCAATCTTGGAAAAGTATGATGAGCTCTCGAGGATCCATTTGACATACCTTTTAAAATAAACCTAACATAAGCATCTGTAAATTCATCGTCAGTCTCGTATTCCCTCCATTCATCTAGACAACTTTCGTAAAAACTGGCAATCGTTCCATACAAATCCTTTTTGTCTACATCATTGCAACCAGGCTGATCTAAATCATTAAGAAGTATATCAGCCTTTAATAAAGCATTATGACCACATTTTAAAAGAGAAGAATACCACATTTCTTTGCTTGTGTGACCGACATCAAACTTTTGCGAAAGGACTTTCATGAATTTGTCTTCAGGATTCCACTGGGTCTTTAAATCACGAATTGCTTCACAAATATTTAAACATAACAAACTTTCCTGTAATAAGTACCTGGATTCAATGTAAGTTGAAGAGTTGCTGCTTAGATAACTGTTAATTTTGCCAAGATATTTGCACCAGGCCTCAATCAAGTAATGAAGTTTTCCATAGGAATCCTTTAAATTACCTCTCATAACATTCACTTCAGTTTTCAAGAAATTTAATTTACATTCCTGAAATTCGTCCTTTGGAATATTCTCTAACTTTATTAAATGTTGCAGAGCTAAATGTGGATTAGAATTTGCTAATGATAAAGCTACCATAGATATTTCAGATGTGATATTTACTTTATTTAGGAACTCTGAATCAGATTTGAAATAAGGTCTAAGGAAGTTCAAGTACAAGTTTCTAGATGACATCGTAAACTGAGTTTGCGTAATATTGGTATTTATTTCGCTTTCTACTGTGCTCCATAAACTAACTACGTTCTTAATACATTCTTCTTTCTTATCGTCAGCATGAAGAGAATAAAGCTTCAAGAAATCCTTTAATTCCGAGAGAGCTTGAACGATTTTTAAATACTCAACTAAAGACGTTGACGAAAGGAGAGAACAATGGAGAAATCGAGAGAGGAAAGACAGTTGAGATGTTCGCAGGAGAGATCTTGCCAATTCAAATTCCTCTTGATTAACTGCCAATACACTTGTTTGCAAGCTTAATTCACTTTCTAATATTAATCTGTATCTATCGTTTTTCCTCGACTCATTTATGAAGTTACACAAATCTCCATCATCATCTGAGCCTTGAAGGATCTTCATTAATTTCGCATTGACAAGAGATGGCAAAACGAATGAGGCAACAGACTGAGGAAGTTTCCACACTTTGTTTAGCCTTTCACATCGATCATTTCCATCTGAAAGAAACCTTCCTTCAATAAATTCTTCGATCTTTTCCCACTGACCAAGATTTTCCGCAGATGAAATGAACCATTCTTCCCAAACTTGTTGCTGAAACAGAGAGAAAAGTGAGCTTAAAATGTTGAAATATTTTTAATAAAAAAAAAAAACATACCAAAATTTAAAAGGAAATACAAAGGAAAATAAATAAATAATTTTAAATCCCCTGTTTGTAGGGTTGTTATAGCAGCATTTTGATTTAGTACAAACCCTTGAAATAAAAATCTATAAGGGTTAGATAAGAAAGAGAATGAGACATTTATTAGTCTGCTACTACTACTACTAATCTATAATCTTTGAAATATTTCATCAAATAATTCTCGCAAGACTCTTAAAGTGAGGATGTTATTGAAGGAATTTACACTTTTAGAAGGAAGGGCAAAAGTAATGTTCCAACATCAATAAGTACGAGGTACCTGTAACAGTTCGCTACTTACAAAACTCGATAATATAAACTAAACAATCACTATGGTAAATTGGGCTCATACTCAAAGATCTTTGTGAATTTTCCAGTATTAGAATTTTGCTATTGTTTCTGAAATGTGAAACGCATATTCATCATAGAAATAGTCGCGTTTCAAAAATCTCTCAATTAAGAAAAGACTATTTTTTTAGTATAAAGAAATTTTATCACATTACCGTCTTACAATTTGGATGGTGCAGTTACGTTTTGTAACACCTGAATACAAAATACTTGAGGAGAAATAACCAACTTTGGAAAGTTTAAATCAGTTTAATTTTTTTTCACGTCTTGGGATCAATTCGAAATTCTTCCATAGCAATTCTTGACCTTTTCAGTGATTTAGTTGAGTCCACAATTCTTTTTCACAGACGATTCCCGTGTCTACTGGAGGAGTCAGTTGATACTAAGTATTTATATTTCCGCAAGAAGTTTGATAACGTACATGTTAGGCAAGCTAACACAATGTGACAGAAGTGGAATGATTTACAACTGGATAAAAATATGATTGAGTAACAGAAAGCATATGTGGTACCGAGTGGTCATAAATACTCATAAAAAGTGAAGATTCTTTGGGGTCCTATGCTAGTACCATTTAAATTATTTGGATAACGGTATATAATGTGGGGTTCACAAGACTGCCGATGATGCTAAATTTTACACTCCAATTTGAAAATTGAAGGACGCATAAAAGGGCTTAGATAAACTTCTTGACTTTGCTGAAAAGTGACAAATTTCATTTATGATATGAATAGGTAGTGGTATGGCTTTATTAACAAAGAAAAAGACTTGGATGTAGATCTGAAGCTATTGAAATGTTAGGAATAAGTAACTTTATTACTGCTTATAAGAACAAGTAACAGGAAGCTCTATAATAATTGTGTTAGGTAGTTATATGAATGTCGTGCATAAGTTTGTGGCTAATCTACAAAAGAACGTTGATTAAATTAGTGCAATAGATAACAATTCACTGTTGAAGCTCTTAGTTACAAGACTGATATGTGATTCTGATATTAAGTTAAGCGATGAGAATGAAAGAACAAGACATGTTTTCTGTGAAAAGGATAATTCTTAAGAGGGAATAGGATTTGTTTGTTTGTTTGATTATGTGTACAGGACCCACCAAGACCCACAAAGAAGAGGCCATGATAGGTTGAAAACCTAACTCTATGAGTGGGTCCTAGTGTGAAACTTTCGATAAATGTCTAAGAAGAATATTTAGATATCATTTAGAATATTCAGATATTTTACTAATTATTAATATATCTCAAATATGTTGTTAATTGATGTAAAAAAATAATAAAAATAAATTAAATATCATACAGGATACCCAACTCCTGAAGAAACGAAAATATTGCGCTACTATTTTTTTTTTAAAAAGTGAAAAGATTCAGACAAGATATGGGACATCCTTTTAAGAGGTGTTATGGACCGTAGTGTAGAAAAATGGCGATGACGGATAAAGTCCAGTTGAGGATAATCAATGAACATGTGGCTAAACAGATTGTGGGGTGTGGCGGGGGAAAGATCCCCTGACGTGTAGTGGCTGTGGGAAATATTCGTATGGCCAATGTGAAGGAGTGCGTGGATCATCTGCAAGCGATTTCGTCGGCGAGAGGAAGACCACACACCAATGTTCGGCTTTATATTTAAGTTTTAAGCATTTATATTTAAGTATTTATATTTAAGTTATATATAAATTTCTCTCCTCGCCAATCACTCGCGTTCAGCACTCCTGACAGTAAGAGCGTTAACAATTGCCAGAGAGCAGGATAAAAATCAGTTGATAGAAGGCGACCTTGTCGAATGACCTCTGGGGAGGTACCTATAAGTTAAAGAATGAGGAGGCCATTCTGGCCTCCCTGGCAGCGATTTATTTGCCAGTCACCCTTAAGTGTAATATGTTTCCTGGGAGAATTTTTAGAGTTGGGGCTTTGAGATCCTGAAGAAAGCTGAGCGAATCCAATAAATGACATAAGGATAGTCTCGATTAAGAAATAAAATTCGAGAAAGGGCAATCGTTATAGCCATTAATTATGCAACAAAAATTGAAGCATGAGGAGGGAGGGTATGGGAGTGGTTGTGGTCAGGAAAATTTTAGAACCCAAGTAAACACTGGAGTGAATTCCTCGTAAACTACAGAACGAACCAAGAATGATGCCTTTTACAAGGCATCAGAGTGGGGACGATCGGAAGGCTCCAGTAGAGATACGGATGACCTCGTTTTGGAAGGGATCTAACAGATGCACTAGATTTGGGGAGGGTTGACCATACACTATGCAGTCAAAGTCCAACTTGGATCAGATTAGGGCGGCGATGTGGAGAAGTGAAAGGGACATGCGATCACCGCCTCAAGATTTTGAGGTGGGATGACATAATAGGTCAAGTGCACGATGACCAGTCGTTTTCAGTAAGTCAGGTTTTTATCCAGGATGAAGCCTAGAAATCTGACATGTGAGGTTACAGGAATGGGAGAACCATATAAGGTAAAGCTCACTGGAGGAAGGTGGCAAGTTCTTCGTCTCCCCTGTTTTCCGAAATAGTACTGCTTAGGTTTTGGCGGGTGAGAATTGGAAGCCATTGGAGTTACCCCATTGTGAAATGTTATCAATGGCTAGTTGGCGTTGGCGTTCAAGAAATGACAGCCTGGCAATGACAATGTATAACGCCAGGTCATCACCATACAGGGAAAACGACTGTCGCTGGGGTACGATAGTAACGACGTCATTGAATCCGAGAAAAAAATAATAATACTTTTAAGGACATTGCCTAGCAGTACACCTTCATCCGGAGTAAAGTGGCGTGATAGAACAAACGAGCACCGGACCTGGATGGATGTTTGACAGAAAACATTGTATAAAGAGAAAAAGCTCTCAACAGAAAACGAGCGTGTGGAGTTTAAGACCCCCCCCCCCCCACACCCAGTTCTCCATGCTGTCATGTGCTTTTTCGAGGTCAAAAAAGACACCAAGAATCAGTCTTGAGAATCAGGTTGAGAATGCTTTCCGAATGTCAGGGTCCAATCTTAACAAGGGATCCGCGGTCGAGCGATATTTGCGGAAGTCAAACTGGAAGTTTGAAAAAGCATGACAACTCTCCAGAACAAGGAGAAGATGGCCTGCAATAATTTTCTCCATCATTTTGAAAGTATGAAAGGTCAGTGAAATCGGTCTTTGGTTGGCCTCCAACTTCGGATCTTTCCCTAGTTTGGGAATAGGGATTACAAAAGCTGTTGTCCAAACAGATGAAAAGAGGATTCTATCCAGGTCCTGTTACACAGATTCAGCAAGAATGCAGATGGGTGAATGTGACGGAAGATTATGTACAAGATTTCTGGACCAGGAGCACCGTCTTTGATATTAACCAGCGCAGTTTGATACTCTGTAGATGTAAAAACACGGTTATAGGTATGATTTTCACCTTTCTCTGTTGAAAAGTCTGGCGGTACAATGTTAATTCTTAATTTCTGAAAGACTTCAGGCTAGCGGGAAGAGCTCGAGTGGCTAGCTATTGCATAATGCATCTCCAACAGCTGCTGAAGCAAAGATCGTGTCGGTTATATCAGGCCCATAGAGGAGGACTGTAGGTGGAGAGCTGTTGGGGTTGACATATTTTCTAAACAACTTTCTACACTGAACAAAGGTGAGCTGTGGAGTAGAGGTTCGAAAGTACTGTTTACGCGTTTGACGATTGATTCAACGATATCTCCCCGCAGCTGCTTTAAAAATAATCATGTTTGGGGTGGTGCGGGTCCCTTTATATTGCCTGTACAGTTTTTTCATCTCATGATTATCTTGTGTACACTCATGGGACCACCAAGCGGTTGCAAACGCCTACCTACAGAAGACCGCAGGATGCAAGTTTCCGCTGCTGTGATGATAATTTGGTGGAAAAAGTTAAAAGACCGAGTCCATGTCGGAAACCGCTTATTGAAGGGGGAAAGTGGGATAGCTGTGGCCTGATAAAAAGGGGCCCCACTCCGTTCGATCATAACGCCAGCGAAAATGGGGTTCTAACATTGGCCTCGGTGGGTTCATGTTAGGCTATCAGGTATCGGTTGCTGACGCACAGAAAATCAAAGCGGAACCATGTTAAGCGATTAATAAGAGAATGGGAGAAAATGGAGATATCAATACAAATAGAGGAGTGTGTGTATCTAAATGTTCATAGGTAGGATGTCTAGTGTTAAGGCATCCCAGGGAAAAGGGGGTTAGGAGATCGACAAAGATATTAGCCTTAGGTGACGAAGTCCCCCCATAGTGGGTGACGAAGGTTGAAATCTTCTAATATGACAACCAGAGTGGGAGCTTCTAAAGAAAGGTCTGCTAAGTCCGCCTTAGCGAATTAGCTACTGGGAGCCAAGTAGATCAAGGAGACAGTAAATCAGTGGAGATGGACTCGTGCTACCACTGCATGAAGTCTACCTCGAAGAGGAACTGGAGAATAAGGCGCAGACTTATGAATGAGAATTCCGGCGCTAAACCTATCATTGTCACCTCGTTCTAGAGATATTAGCGGTGACTTGTATTCCGACGGTTGGAAGAAGTCGCGATAGAATAGTTGAAGTATCTGCAAACATATGAACTTTGGTGTGCATATATTTATTAGTTGAACAAGTTCTTCAAAATTAAAATAGTAGCCACGACAATTCCATTGAAGGAAGGTAGCCATGCTGTGTTGCTATAAGTAGTATGAGAATGGTCTTATTGAGACAATTCTCTCTATATTGCTAGCGGCAATGTCGGAAGAATAATTAGATGGGGTGGAGAAGATGAGGAGTAGGTCCTGACAAGGATGAACAAATCATGGTGGTAAGGAATAGTCGTACAACAGTGATTTGGATTGTACGACCGGTTTCGTCGGGGGAGGGGGGCTGTGGCATTTGATGGAGGAGCTTCGCTATGAATATGAAATAAGTCGAGTTCGATCATGTCCATGTTATTATGTGGAAGTAGTTGGTCGTTGGAAGAGCAACATGAATTTAGGATTGGGAGAAATATCAGTATCTACCAAACGAGCAGATTCAGAAATGGGTGGAGAGTATGGGACTGTTTCCGTGGAGACAGTATAGGAAAAGGGTAAATTTTTGGGAAGGGTTACCAGGGAGAACAAGCTCTGATTGGGAAGTTGAAGGGACACTCAGTTATTCCCTGAGGAATACGAAAGTCTAGCGCTGGAGGTTTTGTCACTGGACCATCAAGAGGGTGACTTTAGAAGGCGGGGCAATCTGAGTTAGAATGGGAGACCTTTGGGCCCCTTTCATGACGCTAACTGCAACAGGACGCTTGGAGCATTTAAGTTGAATGGGTTTCCGCTCCCCTCTCTTAGAAGCGCATGAAGCACTAGAGGGAGAGGGGATCGTCACATCAAGCTCCATTTGGGAACTGAAATCCATTTTATCCGGTAGGGTGAAGAATTGTTTAGGCAGTGCTGTGATAGGAATCTCTAAAAAAAGAGTTGGGGGGGGGGGGATTTGGAAGAGCTGGAATAAACCAGTAAGTTATTAGAGAGATAATTGGTTAGTGGATTGTTCAACAGCTGTGGTTGATTGGGAAAACTCTATTGATGTCGATGCTTTTGTTTCGGGAATAGACCTGCTGCGAGGTCCCTTCTGAGTTGCATTTTTTACAGCGGGGGTCAATGTGTCCTGCTTTAGGAATTTAGATGTTTTATATTTTAGCGAATACTCTTTGGTTTGATGCCTAATCTTTGGTTTCGGCTCAGGGATATCCGTTTCAGGAGTAGGAACAATGGTGGGAAATAGATTAGGGGACATAGATGCAGGACTCTTACGTAAGTTTGACGAACTCATCAGGATGGAAGGGGGGGGGGCATAGTTTCTCGGCAGGATATGCTCCTCTAACTTTGTGGTGGATGAGCAAACTTAGTTTCTTTGCTGGTTGGTTGAAAACCAGTACTCGCGGTAGGGTTGTTGATGGCATCTTGGGCAGCCCACAAACATGTCCCCTCACAAAACCACGCCATTTACTCCTATCAATGACCATTCTCCTAGCTTGTGATAAATTTAAGTTCATTTCCTTCAGATACTCTATTACTGACTCAATCCACTCTATCTTAGATCTCCCAACCAGTCGCTTCTCAACATACTCCACTATATAACCGCTTAACCAATCGACTACCATCCATCCTTTCCAAAACGCTTTAATCTACTCTTTTATTCTCCTATTTACTCTTTTCTTCATACCACACAACTCATTAATACGCTCATTCTCCAATTTATCAATTATTTTCAAACTTAACTCATCCCAAAGTTTATCGATCTGAACAGACTACACCTTAGCTCTATACTTATTATTTCACAACTATATATTAACACAGGTAATAGCAAACCCTCATGCAGAACCCTAGCGTAGGTAACAAAAAACCCTCACGCAGAACCCTAGCGTACTCAAGATTTAGTCCCTCTTGCATTCCCAAAATTTAATTGCACCAGCAACTTTCCTTCTACGTTCAGCATCATCCGTTCTCTTTTCATCCAACATATATCCTAAATATTTAGACTCTGATACTTATTCCACTTACATATAATCCAACATGATTTTACACTGCAAGCTCTCCTCACCTACCACCATCACTTTGCTCTTATTAACATTTACTTTCAATCTTCTTCTAACCACCCTACCAAATCATTCTATCAATCTTTCCTCAGATTAACCACACAAAATCAAATCATCTGCGTACAATAAGCAAGGTATCCTTCACTTTTTTTTCTACTATTCTCCATCAATCTAACACCCTTCCTTCCCCCCCCTCTTTAAATTCTTTCATCACCCCATCCATATATACAAATTAAATAGCAATCTCTGCCCACTCCGCTATTCATATTAAACCATTTACTCTCCACTCAATCTATCTTACACACGCTTTACTATTAATATACATACTTTTAATTCCATTCAGAAGCCTACCACCAACACCTTATGTCATTAACAACTGTCACAGAGCTTCCCTATTAATCCGGTCATAAACCTGTTGCGAGTCCATAAAACATAGATAAAGTTTCTTCCTATTCGCTCTCATTTTCTCATTCATTTGGTTCAATGTAAAAATTTGATCTGCACATCCTTTACCACTTCTAAATGCACCTTACCCATATACAAGGAATTTTTACTGCTCTCCTCCAGTATTACATACCCCACAAACGTTTTGTTACAAAACTTCAATATCCAGTCAATCACAATCTCGCCTTCATTCTTCATCATTTCACCGATAATGCTAATTTACCATTCTTCAACTTTCTCACTCAACCTATTATCTCCTCCTTAAGATTGCCTCATCAAAAAAGCTTCTTCCTAAACCACCAAACCCACACACATTCACCATCACCTCTTCATCTTTGCCAATGTTATGCAGATTTTCGAAATACTCCCTCCACACCCCTAACTCATCAGTCACGAAATCGCCATCACTATTCATTTATCCATGAAGATTCCCCTTACTAAACAACTTGTACTTCCTTCCAAAACAACATTCTTGTAGGTCTCCGTTCATTCTCCTTCCAAACTGTTCATTTACGTCTTTTTCTCCTACGTATGCATCATTTAGCCTTCCTCCTTATATATTTTCATACACTGCTCTTTCGTAACCTCATCACTGACTTTTAATACATTCAACCACGCATCTTTTTTACTTTTTACCACTTGCAACACATCTTCATTCCACCGTTCACGGGTGACATCTTTTCTCCCAATTTATCACCCCCCCCCCCCAAGAAACTAAGAAACGTTTCCTTAATTTACTTCCAGATTTGTTCAGCTTTACATTGTACGCATTCAACTGACTTATTTGCAAGTGCCCTCACATACTTTTCTTTATAACCCTACTCATTTAACTTTTCATTCCTGATTCTCGACACTTCCTTCCTTTTTTCTATCCTTTTCATCCATTTAACTTAATTATACATAAAACACTATGATCTGATATTCCCATCCCCAATCCCATCACTGATTTAACATTCATAACATACTTCAACATCAATTTCTTTACCAACACATAATCAATCATGCTCATAAATCAATCAATCATTCATTCAATCATTCAACACCATCTTTACCTACAGTAACTTATGATTAGTCTTGTACTGGAAGAAAGTAACCCAGCTACCATTGTTCTTTTAGTGGCCTCCTACATGTAAAACGTATGTAATTGTCATTCTTTCATCAACACATATAGGATTACCCTCGCATACAGGAATAAATATGTTGT
This sequence comes from Trachelipus rathkii, assembly GCA_015478945.1. Taxonomy (NCBI): domain Eukaryota; kingdom Metazoa; phylum Arthropoda; class Malacostraca; order Isopoda; family Trachelipodidae; genus Trachelipus; species Trachelipus rathkii. The sequence continues at coordinate 34,831 of JABUQX010125115.1, forward strand.
CCTGAAAATATAGAATTTTTAACGTTCTTACGATTATAATTTAGGAGTATTGAAATTCGACTGCTCTCAATAAAGCATAGTTAAAGTTTAATCTCCTTTGAAGCAGATTTTGTTTAATCATTAGAAAGGGGGCAACCATTTTTGCTTTTAAGCATGAAAGTTCAATGTACTGGTATATATTTGTTCACCAAACTATGTTTATCTTTTCTACAAATATAGTTTTTTTCATTATTATTATTATTATTATTATTATTATTATTATTATTATTATTATTATTATTATTATTATTATTATTATTATTATTATTATTAGTAGTAGTAGTAGTAGTAGTAGTAGTAGTATTTCTCTTTCTTCATCTTCCTTTTTTTCCCCAAGACTGGGGGTAAGGTGCGTACATGCATCGGAAAAGAAAAGTAGTAGAAGAATATGACACAAGTCGAAAAGAAAGCCCAGCCTGACCGCCCCCTATGTTCTACCATAGTGAGAACTCGTCGCAGTCAGAAAATCCACTCCTAGAGCTTCACGGGACCGCGACGGACCCTCACCATGGCATATCGTCAGTGTAGGGTTCATCTCTTGGCCCAGGTGGGCCACAACCATACCCCCTCACAAAACCCCGCCATTCACCCCTATTATGCACCTTTCTTCTCGCCTCTGCCAAACTCGCATTTCTCTCCTCCAGACATTCCTTTACTGACTCAATCCACTTTTTCTTCGGTCTCCCAGCCGGTCGATTCCCAACAAACTCACCACTATACATCCGCTTAACCAACCGATTATTATCTATCCTTTCCACATGACCAAACCATCTCAACGTACTTTCATTTATTCTCTCATTTATCCCTTTCTTCACACTACACAACTCTCTAATACGTTCATTTCTAATTTTATCAATTCTTCTCACACCTAGCACGCCCCTAAGATTGTCCAACTGAACACATTGAACTTAGATCTATACTTATCATTCCAGACCATAGTCTCACTACTATACAATAACACAGGTAACAACATACCCTCATTCACAACTTTCCTACTACACTCTGCATCATCCGTTCCTTTTTCATCCAACAAATATCCTAAATATTTAAACTCAGGCACTTATTCCATCTGCTCACCATCTAACATGACTTCACACCGAGGACTGTCCTCACTCACAACTATAACTTTACTCTAATCTATGTTTACTTTCAAATCCCCCCTTTTACACACCCTGCCAAATCTCTCTACCAATCCTCTCAAACTCTCTTCAGATTCACCACACAAAACCAAATCATCCGCATATATTATTTTTATTATTATTATTATTATTATTATTATTATTATTATTATTATTATTATTATTATTATTATTATTATTATTATTATTATTATAAATAAAATGGCCATCATATCAGGATTGTGTGGAGTCTGCAAATTCATTTTGTCGGCTCCATTTTAAAATCACCGGCAACAAATCTCCGGTTATAGTTTTTGACCCATTAATTTAATATTGGTTATGTAATTTAAATGAGTATAATGGAAAATCTTACCTCTTACTAACTACTTTTTTTTTAACTAACAATTCTGAATAAGAAAAATATTTTATAGGTAATTTATATCGGTGTTCCGGCTCCATCTCCATCTAGAACCTTACTGACTCAAAGCTATGGCACTGAAGCCCTGCTTAATAGTTAGTCAGTCTATTAGTCTACACAATGAATATTTACACAAAGTTTTAAGTAAATAATCAAAAGATTACAAAAATCCATTATATGTCTAAGTTAAATGTTCATTATTTTTTTTTGGCAGAGATAAAATAGCTTTGTTGTAATAAAAAAAGCAGATTATTGATTAATCGAGAAAATGGACGATATGGCTGATTAATTATTAACCGATTTACCAGTTCATTCCTAATTTTAAGTTTATTTTTAAAGTATTCACTTTATCTAGCATTATGCATATATATAAGTAAAGTGAGATTTCGTATTGATTTTTTAACTGGGATACCAAGTCAGAAGGAGACTGACACTAATCCTTCACACAATTTATACTAAAAAGTAATCTACAGAGAATGGAGTTTATCTAAATTGAGGCAGATTGTGTTATACGGAAGTAATTTTTATTCCAAACATTAGCGCAGATCAACAGCATGGTGGAAGTAGCTACAAATCTTCAATTCATATTTATATATATTATATAAATATTCTATAGATATATATATATATATACGGTATAATTACGGGATAAATATTAGCTAAAGAAAAAATAAAAGCTTTAAATATTTTTATTAAACATAATAGTATATAATATATTTAATATTAACTATTTTAAATAAAATAATTAATACAGATATAATATATTATTATTATATGAATATGTCAATATACCTGAATATAATAATAATCTATATTTTAATTTTTTATTAAAAACGAAAGCAATAAATATAACATAAATTGATTTTAAAAAACTTTAATTTCAGTTTAAATATTTTTTATTTTATAGCTCATGACGTATATTAAGTATATTAATATAATAATTTATATATATATATACCTATACGCCCTAATTTAGGGTATTAAAATTGAAATCTCCAACATCCAGACAGAAGGATTCTCTGATATAGGACAAGCTTTATAAGAAAATGCTCCAGTTAGATTCCACTGTAACCAGATTGCAAAATTACAAGAGTTACAATTTTATCGCTATCTTCCATTATTAATAATATCTAAAGATCCAAAAATCAAGTCATTATTTTTTTTAACCTTTTAAAGGACCTTTTAGGCCAGATATAAATTAAAATGGCCTACATCCAGACTGGTAGACTTTTTTATTTAAGGACACTCTTTTTAAAAAAATTCTCAAGTTAGATTTCACTGTAACCAATATACAAAATTACAAGAGTTACATTTTTGCTAATATAATCAAATTGTCAAAATTCAGTTCATTATTTTTTTACCTTTTAAGGACCTGATATAGGTCAGTAAAATTGAAATAGCATACGTCCGAACTGATTTAATCTTTTATGTAGTACACGCTTTATAAAAACTATTATCTAGATAGATTACACTGTAACCAGATTACAAAGCTACAAGAGTTACAATTTTATCCTATAATCAAATTGTCCAAAATCAGCTCATTATTTTTTAACCTTTTAAGGACCTACGTTAGGTCAGTAAAATTGAAATAGCCTACTTCTGGACAGGTGGATTCCTTATATAGGAAGCTCTTTTTTAAAAAAATCATCATTTAGATTACACTGTTACCAGGATACAAAGTTACAAGAGTTACAATTTCGTTCCTATGATCTATTTGTCCAAAATCAGTCCATAAGTTTTTAACCTTTTAAGGACCTAATTTATTTCAGTAAAATTGAAATAACCAACTTCAGGACAGATTAAGTCTCATATTTAGGACACTCTTTATAAAAAAAAATTCTCCTGTTAAATTCCACTGTAACCGGGTTACAAAGTTACAAGAGTTATAATTTCGCTCCTATTATCAATTGGTCTAAAATCAGTCCATTACTTTTTAACCTTTTAAGGACCAAATTAAGGTCAGTAAATTTGAGATAGCCCACCTCCAGACAGGTGGACTCTCTTACCTAGGACAAGCTTTATAAAAATATTCAGTTAGATTACACTGTTTCCAGGTTACAATGTTAAAAGAGGTACAATTTCGCTCCAATAGTCAAATTGTCCAAAATCAGTTCATTATTTTTTAACATTTTAACGACTTAATTTAGGGCAGTAAAATTGAAATTACTCACATCATGAGAGATGGACCTTCTTGTATAGGACACTCTTTATAGAAAAATTCTCCAGTTAGATTCCACACAATCCAAGTTACAAAGTTACAAGAGATACAATTTCACTCCTATAACCAAATTGTCCAAAATCAGTCCATTTTTTTAAAACTTTTAAGTACCTTATTTAGGTCAGTAAAATTGATATGGCCCATACCCGGACTGGTGGATTCTTTTTATTTAGGACACGCTTTTTTAAAAAAAAAACTCCAGTTAGATTCCACTGTAACCAGGTTACAAATTTACAAGAATTACCTTTTCGCTCCTATGATTAAATTGCCGAAAATCAGTTTATTATTTTATAACTTTTTAAAGACCTAATTTAGGTCAGTAAAATTTTATTGACCCACATCCGAACTGGTGAACTCTTCTATTTAGGACATGCTTTTTTTTAAAAAAATTCAGTTAAATTCCACTGTAACCAGGTTACAAAGGCACAAAAGTTACAATTTCGATCCTTTAATCAAATTGTCCAAAATTAGTTCATTATTTTTTAACCTTTTAAGGACCTAATTAGGTCAAGAAAATTAAAGTGGTCTACTTCCGACAAGGTGGACTCTCTTACTTAGGACACGCTTCATAAAAAAAATCCTTCTTATAGATTCCACTGTAGCCAGGTTACAAACTTAGAAGAGTTACAATTTCGCTCCTATAATAAAAATGTCCAAAATCAGTTCATTATTTTTAAACCTTTTAAAGACCTAATTTAGGTCAGTAGAATTATAATGGCCCACTTCCGGACAGGTTGAGTCTCTTATATAGGACATGCTTTATAAAACATTCTCCTGTTAGATTACACTGTAACCAGATTACAAAGCGACCAGAGTTACAATTTCGCTCCTATAATCAAATTGTCCAAAATCAGTCCATTAATTTTTAACCTTTTAAGGACCTAATTTAGGTCAGTAAAATTGAATAGCCCACTTTATTACTGGTGGACTCTCTTATTTAGAAAACGCTTTATCATATTATTCTCCAATTAGATTCCACTGTAACCGTGTTATAAAGTTACAAGAGTGACAATTTCACTCCTATAATCATATTGTCCAAAATCAGTTCTTTATTTTTTAGCTTTTTAAGGACCTAATTTAGGTCAGTCAAATTAAAATGGCCCACATCCAGACAGGTGGACTCTCTTACCTACGACACGTTGTTTGGAAAATTTTCCAGTTAGATTCCTCTGTATCAAGTTCAAAGTTATAAGAGATAAAATTTTGCTCATATAATCAAATTGCCCAAAATCAGTCCATTATTTTTTATCCATTTAAGACCAAATATAGGTCAGTAAAATTAAAATGGGCCACACCAGGACTAGTGGAGTCGTTTATTTAATAGAGGCTTTTTATAAAAATTCTTCAGTTAGATTCCACTGTAACTAGGTTACAAAA
>JABUQX010125115.1:55000-57408 GCA_015478945.1 Trachelipus rathkii
GACTACTAACAATGACAAGTTCAGAGTGTAATATCGATAAAGTACCTAATATTACATAGCGAAACTTAGCATACCCCTACTTTTCCATCATATCTACAATATATCAACAACAATTTTCACATTATCATAGTAATATTTAACAATACCTAACAAAATTTAATATAATTTAACCTGCCTAATATACGGAACTAAGAATAAATGCTACATATACACACGCACACAAACACACGCATTAATTTTAGACACTTTACTTAATACATAATCCAGCCAAAATACAAACTAACTTACTGATCACATGACTGTTATTTTTAAAGCGTCATGCATCTGTGTTCCGTTTTCTAAACGCTGTTGGAAAACATTTATATTTTTCACATATTTAATATAAAGATTTCATTTTATTTTACATTTTTTTTAAAGTTGTTATTAGTCTTCTTTTTAATTATATTTTGTTTGAAGTTTTATTTATTTATTCTGTTTGTTAAGTTTTACTTCTTAAGTTTTTATTATTTTATGATTATTTTATGAATTTTACTTATTTATTTTAAATTTCAATTTTAAAACTTTATTTACAAAATTTCATACATTTTTTTAAAAAGTTTTTCAAATTTTAGGGTTTTACTAATTTTTTATTAAAAAATATCTACTTTATTGACCCTAAATCAGTAAAAGAGTAAAGCAGGAAAGCAAACCACCCACCCCACCCCTAACCTAACACACCTTAAACATGAATAAACTGTTAACATTAACAAAATTCCCTTCTTGACAACAGAAAAGTAACTAACATTACCTACAAAACGCATATCTCTAACATTTCGATGTTAATTTTACATTAACGTAGTAATATTTAGCAAAAATTTATCATTACCTAACATATCATACTGCCCGACGAATATATGTTAACATAACAAAGTTTTCACATCAATAAAGCTAACATATCATAACCTGAACTAAGAATATAATGTACAACAATAACAAACCTACCATACCTTACGCACGAATAAACTGATAACATTAACGAGGTTCCCTACTTAACACCAGTAAGTAACTAACATTACATGCAAAACGTAACTTATTTACACTTTTTCCTAGCATATTTATAACATATCAATATTAATTTTACATTAGCATAGTAAAATTTAGAAAAAAAATTAGCATAACCTAACCTAACTATCATACTCCCCAACTAATAATTGCAAACATAACAAAGTTTTATCCTGAAAAAGTCAAACTAAGAACATAACATGCTTAACACACCCGGCGTACGAATAAACTACTTTCATTAACAAAGTTAACAACTAAACCAATAAAGCTAACATAGCATAAATCCTGACCAGATCATGTTGGCAAAACTGACCAAACCACACTTACCTTACCTATGAATAATTTGATAACATTAACAAATTTACACTTTTTCAAGCATATCGCTAGCATATCAATGTTAATTTTACATTAAAATAGTACTATTTAAGAAGAATTTATCATAACCTTACCTATCTATCATACTATCCAGCGAATAAATGGTAAAATAACAAAGTTTTCACGTCAATAAAGCTAACACATCATAACCTGAACTAAAAACATAATGTAAAACAACAAACTTACCATACCTTACGCACGAATAAACTGATGACATTAACAAAGTTCCCTACTTAACAACAGTAAGTAACTAACATTACCTACAAAACGTAACCTATTTACCCTTTTTCAAGCATATCTCTAACATATCAATGCTAATTTTACATTAACAGTAGTAATATTTAACAAAAAATTATCACAACCTAACCTAACTATCAGATTTAAAAACGATAAATGCTAACATAGCAAAGTTTTCCCATCAATAAAGCTAACATATCATAACCTGAGCTAAAAACATAATGTAAAGCAACAGACCTAACTTACTTTACGTATCAATTATCTGCTAACATTAACAAAGTTCCCTACTTATCAAAGGTAAAGTAGCTAACATTTCATACAAAACTCAATCTAACCCCACTAACTTACGAATAAACTGCTTTCATTAACAAAGTTCCTTGCATATCAACGGTAAAGTAACTAACTTTGACCATTAAACTCAATCTAACCCAACTTTACCAACATATCAATGTTAATTTTACATTAACATTGGGATATTTAACAAACATTTATCATAACCTAACCTAACTATCATACCTCCCAACGAATAAATACTAACATAACAAAGTTTTCACTTCAATAAAGCTAATTTGAATTAAGAATATAATATACAACAACAAACCTTACATATCTTACGCACGAATAAACTGATAACATTAACAAAGTTCCCTACTTAAGAACAGTAGAGTAACTAACATTACCTACAAACTCAATCTAACCCAACTTTTTAAACATACCAATGTTAATTTTACATTAACATAGAAATATTTACCAAA
>JABUQX010125116.1:0-17908 GCA_015478945.1 Trachelipus rathkii
CATAACCACAACCACAACCACAACCACAGCCATAACCACAACTACAACCACAACCACAACAATTAAATAATAGTATGTAATTTATTTTTATCTAGCAATATTTTCCATAAAAAAAATCGCACAATTATGCCAAAAATATACAAAAATTGCGATAACTTTTTTTCTTTTACTGCTTGCGATTTATTTTACATAACATAAAACATTTTGCAGAGTTTGAAAGACTTTACAGAATCTTTGAAAAACTTAAAAACCATTTTGAATAAATATTTTCAGAATATTGTATTACACGAGCAAACGTGGCTCCCCCAAGTTGCAGGGCCCTAGGCGGTAAAGTGCTTCGCCTGTTATATAACTCTGCGTTATATATATATATATATATATATATATATATATATATATATATATATATATATATATATATATATATATATATATATATATATATATATATATATATATATATATATATCGCTAAAACATGTGTTTTTTTAGTGTTATCTAAAAACTTTTCTCTTAATAGCCACTTTTCTCTGCCTATAATTTCCTTTTTTCCTCAAATAAATATCAATAGTTTTCCAACAAAGTTTTCAATTAACGGACTTTCGATTCTTCGAAGACGTAGTTTTCATTTTGAAAACAATTATAATAAAAGTGGTGAGCATTTGGGGCAGTGGGGATTTGCTCTTATAAATTGGGGATTCGGTAATTACCTTAGGAGTCTTTTGAAGGGTGAACAATAAAAAGTGGGGGATGGGAGGTCCTTGAACGGAAGAAGGGGGAGTCCTTGATGATTTTCACCCTCTTCTTCATCTTCTTCTCTTCTTTCATTCAAGAGTTGAAGAAGGTTAATTGCATTGTAGAATTCGTCTTTCAAAAAATCTTCAGATTTGTTATTAGAGACTCAAAAGATTTTTAATTATTTTTTTTTTATGTTCAAATATTTTTTTCCTTTTGTTTTTTTTTTAATCTTTTTAATGTTCAATTATATTTTGTTTTTTAATTTTAAATTATATTTTTTTTGTTTTTTAAATGTGTATCAAGGTTCTGTGAAAAAAATATATATCACTTGTTTCTATTTATTAAAAAATTCTTTCATTTTTTATATGGTAATTAAATTGTGCTTTTAAATGCTCTCAGGTTCCCTTTATAGGTTATAATCAATAATAATAATAATAATAATAATAATAATAATAATAATAATAATAATAATAATAATAATAATAATAATAATAATAATAATAATAATAATAATAATAATAATAATAATAATAATAATAAAAATAATAATAAAAATAATAATAATAATAACAAACACACACACACACACACACACACACACACACACACACACACACACACACACACACAATAATAATAATAATAATAAAAGAACCACAAATTCAAACTTTTATTATTATTATTATTATCATTATTATTATTATTTTTATTATTATTATTATTATTATTATTATTATTATTATTATTATTATTATTATTATTTTATTATTATTATTATTATTATTATTATTATTATTATTATTATCTTCAAAATTACTCTTATCCAAATTAAACTTTCACAAATTTAATAATCTGGGATCAAAGATTCTCATTTTATTCAAATAATTAAAAAAAAAAATTTAATTTCTAAAATATTTATTAAAATCACATTTGATTTAATAATGCCTCATTTCTTTCTCGCATTTTCTGTCATCGACCATCACCCTACGGGTCGAATCTACCATAGGCCAATAACTTCAGAAACATTTTTACAAATCTCTATGGCATTGTGTGAAGATCCAGATAACTGTAAGATCATTCTTACTCGTTCACTTCCCTGTGGTAAGTATATAATCATTATATTATGGACTATATATATATCCTTCCTTAATATAATATAATTATATATATATTTATACTACTATATACCTTTATATATATATATATTATATAAATTCTCATACCATTTATACTCACTCCGCTCCTATTCCTTATATTATACCCTCTTATATATAATATATATATATTACCCTTCCTCAATTAAATGTTTATAATTATAATATATATGTTCATGACCTATTACTGTCTATATATATATAATAATAATATTATATATAATAAATATATATATATCTTTATTACTTACTATAAATCCTTAATACTTCTAGCTACTACTTATTATTATTTAGGAATTATATAATATATATATATATTCTTTATTATTTATTTTAATATTACAATATATATATTATATATACCTTTTATATTACTTAATCCCATAAACCATATCTTTTCTGTTATTTTATGGAGCAACCCTTAATCATCCACACTTTATAGGAGGTATATACTTGATATAATATAGTTCACACTTACTATAGGATACAACTACCAATTCTACAATACTCTAAATTGTTAGCTATCACCTTACAAGAAATATGACATACTACAATACTATATATTATTATATATATATATATATTATACTATAATATATTCCATTTATTACTATAATATATATAATATACCCCACTATATTGAGGTTTCTATTTATTATATATTCCTTATATATTTGAGCATATACTATGATTATAGTACACCTAATATATATATATATATATATTATATATAAACTATATATATATATATATATATTATGAATTATATATATATACATATATATATTATATAAATATATATATATAATATATATATATTCTACCCTCTCACCCCTTTATATTTGCCACTAAAATATATATATATATACATTATACATACATTACTGACTTAAACTATATATATAATATATATAATATATGTATATATATATATATACTATAATATATATATATTATATCATGCTTTATACTTATTTCTTTATGTATATATGAGTTATTGTGCTTTATTATATACCCAGCATTTGTATTATATCAGTTTTTATCAACTACTTAGTATATTTAGTTCCCACTCCTTAGTTATTATTTTTATTATATAAATATACCTTATATATATGCGCACGTAATAGTGACTATTACTCATCGCTATACTTATACTATAATTATATCTATACTTGTTAATATATATATATATAATACCTATATATATATGTATACTATATAATATATATATAACTATATGTATATATACCTAATATATATATAATATTATATATATATATATATATATATATACCTACTATAATATATAATATATATTATTATATATAATTATATAGTCATCTTTATCAACCCACCTCCTCTCCCCAGACTGCTGGGTAAGGTACGTGAATATGCATCGAAAGCAGAAAGGTTAGTTGTTCACAGAAGAATATGACGCAAAGTCGAAAAGAAAGCAAGCCCAGCCTTGCCGCCCCCTTTATACTTTTAGTGAGAACTCGTCGCAGTCAGAAAAACCCACCCTATGACGTTCACGGGACCGTAAAACGTGACCTTCCAACTATGGCCATCTTCATCAATGTGGGCTCATCCCTTGGCGCCAGGGGGACCGACAATCATACCCCTTCACAAACCCCCCCCGCCATTCACTTTTATTATGCACCTTTCTTCTCACCTCTGCAAAAACTCTAACCATCACTTTCTCTCTCTCAATTGCTTTATATTCCTTTTATACTATTACTTAGACTCAATCCCCCACTTTTTCTTTTCCTTCCCGGTCTTCGTCAGCCGTCGATTCCAACACACATCTCACCCTATAACCACCTTTTCGGTATCATACATTCGCTCTTAAATTTAACCCAAAACCGATTATCATCACCATCCCTCCTTTTCCACTATCGGAAATACTAAACTCATCCCCTCAGATGTAACTTTTTTGTTATCTCCTTCCCCTTCATTTACTCTTGTCTTCTCTCAACGCCACACCGCCCCCACTCACCCAGAATATTTTTTATTTTTCGCGTTTATCATCGGTATCCTTACTATATTTAATTATAATCAATTATATTCTCTACACTACTATAAACATAAACACACCCCTAAGATTGTCCATTAGATCTATACCATTGTATATTATCTAATTATTTATTTTTATATTTCTAATATACCTATTTATACTTATATTCCAGACCTATATTTACATAGTTATCTACAATCTACTATATATATGTATATATTAATAATATATTTTATATAATATATTATTTATTAAATTTAATTCATAATATATATAACGTTATAACAATACTATACACTAAAGGCAACAACATGCTCTCTTCAATTTTATAAGACCCAATCGCAATACTCAAAAAACTACCTGTGTTACCCTTACATCCATATATAGTAACTATATATACAAAGGATTAATTAACTGCAACCAGCCACCTCTATTATATATCTTTAGGTTAATTTAACCATATACACTTAAACATTTCCAATGTATACTCTAACTATACAATCTAATTCTACATTCCCCTTTTTAAATCAATCGAGTTAGTGAGTTTGGCGTGGCTAAATAGTAATATTTGGAGGCGCCCAATTGCGCATACTTGTACCAGTGGGGCCATCAAGAGTAAGACTTCATCTAACCATTCCAAAAATCCCCACACATAAAAACTTCACCTCTCCTAGAGGACATGTGTACCTCTTTATAATCTCTCAATTAACCAATAACCGCTTACTCCTTATCTACTATCTTATGTTTACTTTCAAAACCCACCTCATATTTACACACCTGCAAAATCAATCTAATTAAGACTAACCAATTCTTCTCAACCTCTTTTCAAGATTCGCCAAATAAAAACCAAATCTTTTCCGATGTAATAGGTAGGGACCTCCAGTCGGCCCTCTACTTTTCCATTGTTGGGTTCATCAGTCATCATTCTTGGCTACTACGCCACTACACCTATTATGTGTCTATCGAGTGGCCAGGATATTTTTTTCAATGCCCATGGCCATCCAGTTTGGTTCCAAGAGGCTGGCCCCTTCCTAGATACCATCAACCCAAATGTAGCCGCCAACGGCCCAGTTGCTGTCCCCAAGAAAAAGAAGTCTTTGAGTAATAGTTTTGAGTATTGAGGTTTTTTTCATATTTTTAATTGGTTAATTATTATAATTATTAATTATTATTATTAATATGATTCACTCTATTATTCGAATTATTTGATACTTACTTATGAACTTATTTTAATTGTTCATTCTTCTTGAGAGAGAACATTGATTTGCGCACTGAAATTAATAAACATTAAATATTGGTATATAACATACAATTTAATTTACTCATTAGTTGTAGAGATACCATGATACACATAATTTGCTTTTCTTTTTTATGTCATAAAGTTACTATATTGTTGGACCCTCAAAACTCTCGCTCAAAAGTTTATGAAAAGTATTTAATCACGTTAACTACATATAACTATACCAAGTCAAATAAACTTTTCTCAGTTATTATCATCATCTTTTTTTTATTTTTTTTTCCACTCTTCTCCCAATTTTCAATCCGCTCCTGAATTGTCTTTTAAGGTATTTATTTACTTTGTTGGCAAGAGTTAAAGATTTTCTGGTTCCAGTTGGACATTGCCTAAGAAATAATCAAGTGCATCACTTGCCATTGACTTTTTAACTCTAATTTAACATATTATCGATACAATTATAATATATAATATATAATATATATTATATACATAATATATACTATATTAGAATATTACCATTATCATATACATTTTTACATTATAATTTCTATATATATATATATAATATATTCTCTTAATATATTAATATATATATATATATACCATACCTATATATATAATATAAATCATTTAACCAGCCATCTAATATAACTAATTAATATAATTTTATATATATATTACACGTTGCCATTAAGTAAGTCTATCCCTATTATAACTTTATCTTTGGGAAAGAGTGTTTTCGTTAGTATTCTGAACCCTTGGGATCATATCATATGTCTATATGATCTTAATTTCCTTCCCTAATTATTTGCCAAATTTGGTTCCCCAATAAGATTTTAATATAGGTCATCAATTAATATTGTTTTAATAAAAGTTTAGCTCATTGCTAAAATTTAAGTAAACGTTTTCTGTAAGATCTTGCAGTTTCTACATATTTAAATAAATCTCTGATTTTTTTACTTAAATGTTCTTAAATTTTGTAGAAATAATCATATCGTTTCTTATTTTTTATTCTCATACTCACAAGTCGATCAAAGGCCACTCCATGCTGTTCCCTGTTCAAAGTATGTACAGAATATTGTTTTAGTTGTCATTAATTGCGATTTCTCATTTCAAACTCACTGCAACATCTCACATTGCTGATTTTGAGATTATTATTTGCATGTGTAGGCAATTGTAGAAAAAAGTGATATTTTTAAGAAATGACGAACGAAAGGACTGCAACAGGTTGTAGAGGACAAAAAGGTGTTAGGGTAGCCTTAAGACAAATTAATGACGGACATTTTTCTCCTAGTAACAAGAAACTTTATCTTTTTTTTGTGTTCGTGTCAGGACTCTCCCACGTCACCAATCCGTCCCCTGCCGCGACGAGAAAGCGGTCACTACTGGCGTTACTCAATAGATCGACCCCTCATGTGGCGAGAGGGCTCTGGCCTTGTCTACATTTCTTGAAATGGCAGAAGAATTTTAGGTTGGCCGAAATGATTTCAGCGCACATCTTGCTGATCAAAAAACTAATAACAAGATGTCCTTACATTATAAAAGTCCAAATAATTAAAGTCAACAAAATCATATTATACCAATAACGAATATTCAGTTCTTGTGAGATCAAGGAAAATAGAATTATAGTTAGTGGGAAGGATTAGTAAGATAATGGGGATAATATCTTTATAGGTGTTGATGGACCATAAGAGTAGGAGAATGACGACGGTGAAATGGGGCTTCCAGTTGGGACAATCACTGAAGAATGTTGAACAGATTGCGGGGGAGCATTTAATCTGTTTTCGTATACTAGCCACTACTTGCCCATGAGACCAAGAAAGCCTTGGAGAGCAAGGAAGAAATATAATCTGTTTGAATGGGAGCGAGACCTGAATATTTGTCTAATGGATAATAAAGAAAATGAAAAATTTGTTTAATTATATAGTGTTCAAACAATTCCCTATGGACATATAATTAATCATTCAAAATTCAAAATTGAAAAAAAAAGGTTTTTGTAATGAGAGTCTTACAAGACATTGTGGGTTAATTTCTCGTCAGAATTAAGGTTAATTAAGAGATATGCGCTGCTAGAAGAAATGTTTTATGGAAAGGATAGATCAGTAAAACTTTGCCTTAGAATAAATGATGATTAGGTGATAGCTAAGAGGTTTCTGTCTGAAGGTGATAGGAATTGGAGAAGGCCAAACACAACATTTGACGTTATACCAATATAAAAACTACCCTTGATTAGAGTACAGAATTTATACGAGGGCATCAGATAGCGCATTAGAGTTCTACTTAATCACACATATATAAGATATATCGAGCAAGAGAAGTTGACTACAGCATAAGGGATAAATGTCTCTTCCTCATTATATTTAATGGGTTCCTTTGCACTGTGTTTTTCTTTAATCCCCCTTACCCCTTTATATTTATAGGGTAACTATTAATGCACTCCTCCAATCCCCCCCGGAACTACTGTATATACACCACTCCACCCACGCATTATTTACTTCACAAAATCCGAACTTACACTTTCTTTGTTTTTCGAAGCATAACAAAACCGGATTTGCACCTTTCTAAGATATTCTTTATACTGAATCACCATCATCCAACCCACGACATCCAAATATTATATTAACCTCCATAGTGACCCGAGTGACCAGTGAGATTAAATAATTAGAGATATTATCTTATAATATAATTAATATTATATAAATTATAATTAATAATTAAGTATATATATCTAATATATATATAATATATTAATATTATATAAATATTAATATATATATATTATCATATATAAATATATATATATCTAGAGATATATGATTTGTCTAATATAGATTAAAAAATATTTATAGTTTTATTAAATACTGTTTTAATTTCCTGTTTTAAAATAAAAAATTAAATATCACTCTTTAGATTATATTTAGCGTATGACTTTTTCTATTATTTATTATATCTTGTGTGTCCTATATTTATTCTACCATTCCTTAATATATATTTAATATATTTTATATATATTTTATATAATATTATTCTATATATATATATTATATTAATATATAATATATATTAATATATAATATTATATTATATATATAAATATATATTTATATAATATTTATTAATATGTATATATATATATAATTTTATGTGTGTGTTGTGTATGTGTATATATATTAATATAATAAAATATTATATTATATAAGATAAATTTAAATTATATATATTTAATTATTATATATTTATCTATATTTATTTATATATTACTATATTATAATAATATATATATGTGGACAATAATAAGATAGTGTACACTTTTTTACATTAGGCTTTTTATAAATTACTTAAGAAATACTATAGTCGTAAAGATATATATATACCTTATATATATATATATATTATATATATAATTTATTATATATATCTATTATCTATGATTACCAGACTTAATATTTTATTTAAAATTGCATAACTTTCCTAAAATCCTCTGAAGACTTATCTCAAAGTTTAGTACGAGACGAGAGCACGTCAGGAGGATATATACAATAATCTATATAGGTAAATATATAACGTCTTTCTTATTCTTTTTCTTGACTTTGAATAATTTATCCAAGATGTTATTCTATATAGAACTGTATTTTTGAATTATTCCTTGACACCAATCAGAACTTAAAATTAGAATTTAAAATTATAAAACCTATTTATGTTTTTGTCTAATTTAATACTATATTAAAGTATTTATTGGGGATATCTATTACTTTAGGGTATTAATTATTTTTCTTTTGATTACTATTACTAATTATTTTAACCAAATTTATTTATTATTACATTGCTAGAGTATATTATTATTATATATTTTTATTATTATTATTATTTATTTTACATTATTATTATTCTTAATTATAATTTATTAATTATGAATTAATTATTACTATATATATTTTTAATAATTATTATAATTAATATTATTATTATTTCATTTTTATATTTATTTATCTATTATTATTTTTATTTGTAATATTTATTATTTAATTACTTTAATTATTATTATTATTCATTAACAATATTTAATTATGTATTATTAATTTATTTATTATTCATTATTATTATTTTATTATTATTATTTAATTATATTCTTTAGTCCATTAAATTATACTGAATTCCAATCAAGGACCTCTTCAACGACTTAACGTTTTGTAGGTGAAGAGCACTAAGGTCTGCGAAATGAATCCTCCATTTTATTTCTCATCTCATTCTACCCTCTCTTCCCATTAAAGAGGGATAAAATAAATTCTCCTTAAAAAGAAAAATCAACAAAAATTCTTCATGGCCAATATAATTTCTAAATTCGACAGTTTTGCCAAAGATGGGTAATGATATAAACTCACATCCTCACCTCGATACATAATATAGTGCAGTATCCTACCGTGTCCATATTATTAGATATTGAAACCAATGGGAACCGACACCTTCACACCTCCACCACTCAGGGATACATTTTTTAGAGTGGAATCTATCCTTGGTCATTTAAATTTTTAATTTTTTTTATATCGTGGCAAACAATCACTTTGGATATCAGTTTAAACCTCATTAATATTTTATTTACAGCAATTTTAAATGAGGAACATGGGAGCTTCTATATTTTTGTTAATAAGGAGGGGCAGAGAGGTGTCCCTATTTGTGTTGTATGTGTCTGTAGTGTGTGTGTGTGTGGTGTATTGTGTTGTTGTGTGTAAGTTGTGTGTGTGTGTGTGTGTGCTGGTGTAGGTGGTGTTGCGTATGTGTGCACTTTTGTTTTTTTTGTGGGGGTGGTGGAGTGGTTGTATGTATGAGAAGTATTTCCTATTATTAATCACGGCCCAATGTTATATAGTATTCTTGGGCCTTCCGACGCCGGCCGGCGGTAATACCCAGGGGGGCACGTTGTTTACCTCAATTAATGTACCTATACCCGTAGGGTAGTAAGGGGCGTACTAGGCGGAACCTACCCCGCGACAAATACTATATATTACACTACATACCCTAACAGACGCGGGGTTTTCCCGGAGACCCCCCCGGACGGGTTGAGGGATATTAAAGTCCTCATACCCTGTAAAGTACTCGCACGGTCATGGAGCCGCGAGTATCTACTACTGACCTCCTTATAGCCCTTCAGGTGTCGAGTGATATTATATATATATATAAACTCCATATCATTGGGATTCATCTTTAGTTACCACCAGCTACTTTACTTATAGAGTATTCACTATATATATTATTTAACTAGAAGTTCAACCTCAATAGGTTACTCTATACGGCCCTTACTAAATATTCAAATATTACTTACTAATTAATTTAACTATATATATATATATATTTATATAGGCATATATTAAAATTTATTATTTATAAGTTTTTTTCGAATTTCATGTTTACTCCAGGAACGAAGATCAATTAAAAATGTAACATAATTTCAAAAGATTTTAAGCGGTAATATAATATCATCCCTCATTTACGTTTTTTTACGTCACTTTTCCACCACGGACTTGTAATTCAACCCATTTTCGTCGTCACTGTAAATTCTACTGTTTACAGTAATTTATTTCTGCTAATAAGTAAATAAGAAATTGATATATCTATAATCTCTATTAAATATTCTCTTTTTATGTTACGGATGCCTTATCACACGTATTCATAGGCTTTCTTTTATTTATTTTTAATATTTATTGAGTTGTTCAATGAATTTCTAATTTCTTTATTTTCATGTTTTAATATTTTTTTACATGAATGAATTGTATACAAGTTTAATTATCGCTTGCCTCCGGTTAACGAGTTGGACCGCATTACCCAGGCCAAATGTATTCCTTTTCGCCTGTACGCTGCTTGGGTTTCCATTGAGAGACACACTTAATGGTACCTGTGCCAACACACACAGTCAATTCTTTGCCTATATATTATTACATAAGATATTATAATTTAATTTTTATTTAATTAAATTATTTTTGATTTCAACGGGGTGGGGCCTAATTATATTATCATTACCGAGACCCTCACTCTTATAATATAATCTCCTCATTTACTATATCTATATTCTACGATCTCACCTAATGTCATAAAGCAGTCTATAAGGTGTCCCTTTTAACTAGCTACGTCTCTGCAGGGTTACCGTATTGTGGAAGTTTTATTTTTTAATAATAAAAAATATAATTCCTACATTATTATATTATAATTATATATAATTAAGATTGTTCAGTAAATACATAAGAAGGAGTTATGCTTAAATTATTGATAAAAGAACTTAGAAAAAGACGATAAATCAGTCTAATATTCTCCCTTAGGATTACCATACATACCTGGATGAGAGGTTACTCCACTAATATTTTATATTTAATTCCTATGTACTATACTATTATTAAATAATATAATAATAATTATTATAATTCTCATCCATCACTGTGTTATACTCTTGTTTAGTTATAACTCATCTTCACTACATTAGATAGTTAATAACCCATACGTATAATCGACAATATTTGAACCTACAATACATACATTTATTTCGATATAATAATGCTTAACATACTTATAATGGATTAAACTAGCACTCCAATTTATCTTTCTCTGCTAAGGATCTTTGAAAAATGCTCATATCAGCATTACTAAAATATTTTTTAATTTTACATAAAAAATTTACCCTAATAAATAACTTGCCACATTCTCCTGCCATCAGCACATATGGCCTCATACCTTTCGCATACCCCACCCACCCCATCACCCACTGGGTTATTTGCCTATATTTCAATCATAAGAAATTACCCCTGCTTCCACTATTGTGATTCGGAAAAGTTTAATCGATTTAGAGAATACGAAAAAATAATGTTTTTTCAGCTATTTGTACTCATTTTTCTTGAATACCGAGCCGAACTTACATATTTTCCCTCACCGCAAGCCTACCCCCTATTATCCAGAGCGGAGTAAACTCTTTACTCGACAATCTGTTCTTCATCATCCCCTATCATTATTTTAGGTTTGTTTTCCTAATATATACTACTTTTTTTATTTTTATTACTAAATCCTCACGCTTTCCTACCTATACTCAACCTTTGAGTGATATATATTTAATATATATATATATACTTAATATATATATATATATATTACGATAAGCTAACTAGTATATTAGGGACAACTCCTTGGCAATCACACATTATACTATATACCGCCTTTGTGAACATTTATACTTGTATATATTACACGTTTCCGTTTATTTATCTTAAACGCTAATACCTCCTTTATTTTCACTATCCTTATATATTACATACACCTTTATGTTATACTCCCTCACTTCACATTATGAGAACTACTATACATATAATCTAGACTCAGACCTATTTTCAGTAGTAGCCTTTATTCCTCCCACTTTATCGTTGCTCACTAGTTGACCCACTCGTACCACCGCCTTTTATTATCCTTATCTATGTTCAAGGTATATTGTCATCTTTTCACCGAGTTAGTATATTCCCCGCATTTTTTACACCACGCACATGCTCAACGCACATGTTCACCACATTAGTATTGCCGGCGTATCTGGCGTAAGTAGTTTATTCGTTGAGTTATGTTGATTTTTTTTCCTGACACAAGTATCTAATTTCAATGAAATACTGACTCCATCCATCGTTGATCTTCTTTGCATACCATTTTTTTTTTTTTTTACTTTTGTTTATTTTAAAAACACGTGCTCCATTAGAACCGCTGATAAAAAATTTTGTAAAACAATATTTGTGCGTAATACGGTTAAATGGATTAGCATTTCTTAATATCGCGTTAGCACAAATGCAAAACGAAAACGGCTTTTAGAACAACTTAACCCTACTAAAAACATAATCAAACCTAACATTGCCTGTATAATAGGTATACTTTCATTACTTTTAAATAAATATAATATCTTCTCATTTTAAAAGTAAAATACGCGATTGGTCATTTCATGAAAATTGCTCTTTCCCTAATAGGGCTTAACTTTTTCTCTTGTATGAATCATCTGAGCTCCTTACCCTTCTCTCCTCCTCCTCTTGAGTAAACAAAATGTTCCAATCATCCAAAATACGCCGGAAAAATACAACGCATTTTCCTAAATGTAGTTTTATGAAAAAGAAAAACTGCCTCAAAATTTAGAAGTAAAAAATTAAAAAAACAGTATCGGTTGATTTCGATACTAATGGATAAAAATAATCGACATATCGATTTTATCGGCTGAAAAATTCACGATATTTCGTACTATCGAAAAAATTCAATATCGATATTTAAATATCGATCCTCTTTTCGAGTTTCGGTAATCCCTGGGTAATTTTTTTTTTTTCATTTCCTTGTACACTATATTATTGTTTTTTTTAACGCTATAGAATTGAACTAATTTAACTAAATCATTTCAGAGTTAATATTACGAAAT
The DNA here is from genome assembly GCA_015478945.1 of Trachelipus rathkii. Lineage (NCBI taxonomy): Eukaryota > Metazoa > Arthropoda > Malacostraca > Isopoda > Trachelipodidae > Trachelipus > Trachelipus rathkii. The sequence continues at coordinate 13,563 of JABUQX010125116.1, forward strand.
AAACAATTTTCCAATTTTCACATCATCCGATAATTTCGATACTAATCGAAAAAAATATTTCAATATCGATATATTCGATCCTCTTTTTCGAGTTTTTGGTATCCCTGTAATTTTTTTTTCTGTAACCACCTATATTAATTGGTTTTAAAAAGGCTATAGACATTGGTAACTAATTGTTTTAATCGAGGCCATAACAAATTGTTTTTTTTTATTCTTTTATCATAATTTGTGCAGGGTTTCTTATCTTTATTATAGGCTACGTATAATAAAATTTAGCATTCCTGCTGTTGGTACTGTAGGCTTGGCCAGCCTTTGTAGCATATGTTGGCTGCCACAATAAATATTTTGGCGGTACACTTTCATTATGTCCAAATTTTATGATATTACACCTATTTCATTTCTTATAAGCTCATTTTTTTTTTGTAGCCTAGGGGCGTGTCATGATTTTTTTTTCTCTTACATTACCCAGTTGAATTGATCATATGCTGAATATCAAAGATTTCTGTGCTTTATCACCATCACATAGTCTAGTTAAAATGGTCATAGTGTGCGAGAACCTCATGATTTTTTTAAATATATAATATATATAAGTGTGGCGAGAAATCACTTACATGTGATTATATTTTTTGAAAAACCTATATACATCAAATACAGTGTTATTATGTATACTGAAACCAATAATATGAATATATAATAAAGTGTTTTCAATAATATATAATAGTAACATCATAAAGTGTCACAAATGAATATGTATAGGTATCAATAAGTTTACTCACAATAATAACATAGGTAATAATAATTTATATTATATTGTATTATATATTATATATAATATATATATAATATATTATATATTATATACAGTTTCTATATCATAATCACTCAATATTAACGGTTAAATTAAGTAATATATAGTGAGACGATACATCATATACATAATAATATATATATAATAAATACTCATCGTAATAATATCAGAAAGTGTTTCAAATATATAATCTATAAATCATAAATGTCACAAATGAATAATAGGTATAATAATAATATTGAGAGTAATACCTATATATTATGAATACTACCACATTGGGTGTCATTTAGATAATAGCAAATTGATTTCATGTGATATCATTTGGTACTAATAATGGTCTATTTTCTCATCTTAATACACATGAATATATATACTGTAGGTAACCGATAGCTTTGGGGAAAATGTGAATTCAGCCTAGTCCTTGAACCTGAAATAAGTAAATAATTTATAATAATAATAAGTCATTGAGCATTAATTATATATTAATAATAATAAAATTGCAATTTACATTAGGGCAGATTAAGCATCATAATACTGATATATTATTAATCACATATATAATATAAATCAGCATATGATATGGAATATATTTGCACTGCAATATGAACTAATATGAGATACAATATATTAGATTTGATTGGATGATTGGAAAACTTTGAAACGAAAGTAATATAGAAAGCTATTGAAATAGAGATGATGAAATTTGTAATATAGGTTTTTGTATGGCTGGTCACGAATTTTTAAATTGCCAATTAAGAGTGTTATGAATAAGACTTAAAACAGATGGTGACTGTTTTGTCGCGTGACCAACGGAAGTTTTCATGAGTTTAAATTATTGACTTCCATGATTTCATCATTAATTTAGTAAATTGTTGTAGTATCAGTGGAGTCAAGTATTCATAGGTTTTAAACAATATATAATAAGGATACGTTAAGTACATTGAAACGTGAGTTCCTATACTTTATTAGATGCGGTATTCTCGCTAATAAGTAGTATATATCACGTAGGAAGTTGTGAATTGAAAGTGGTAACTTAGTGTGGATGGTGCAAAATTCAATCTTTGGTGAATCGTAATATATAGTAATCTCTAAAGTCTTGGTTTGTCATGTTGTATAATTGTACAATTGTGGATACCATAAATGTTATAGTTACCCTGGTGACCCAGCGACCCCACACACTTTGGGCGACCCAGTGGTTAATTTAATTAACTATGGGTGTGGAAATAAGCGTATATAGGTGTTGTTATTGTAGGGGTGTAGGGAGTGTTAGATAAGAGAGTTTGAATTTAATAAATTAGGAAATGAACATGGTTAAGTATTGTGTATGACTTGTTGAAGCACAGACGCGTAATGGAAGATCATAAATATTTTAGCAGTGTAAGTTAAAAAGATTTGGTCATATTGAAAGGAATAGAATGGTATCACGCTGATTATTGTAATTAGCCCACATACATGATACATTATGTATCGTTTACTCGGGGTTGCACAGGTGTACGGCTGGGGATATCACGGACCGGATTTGTGGAATATCCTGTATGAAAAGTATTAGTGTACAGGCCACTTGACGTTTTAGTACAGAGTGGTTCAGTGAATGTGTATCAGGCTAATAACAAAGGAAATTGCTGACTTCTTTGTGGCAAAGCGAAATAGACCACCTGTGTGCTAATACCACAAGTGAGCTGATCGAGGATTTGTTGAGGGCAGACACATTATTGTGCCTGGTCTCTGCAGTCATCAGAGACTGGAACCTTAACAGTGTAAGAGCATCACCTTACCATAAGGGATTCATTAGGTACCCGTCAGTTGTTTGCTGAGAGGACTCATATTAGGGACGCTATTGGTTAATTTTTTAGCTCGCCCTTCAGCATTTTCACTGGATCTCCAGGAACTTAAAAGTATGAGAAGAGGGTATTGGGGGGGGGTTCCATTTCGACTTAATATCAAGTTCAATCTAACTTCATTCTAAATCTGTTTATCGGTGCAGCTTGGACACCCTACCGGCCCAATTAGACAGCATGTAATAAAGGCTATATATATAATACTATATATATATATATATATATATATATAATAACGTAAAACGACATAAAAGTCTAAAATTTCTATAATATTATATATATATAATATATTATAAATAATAGATATATTGAGTTGAGAGTTGAGAGAGTGAGGTTTGCTCAAAAACGAGCTCTGGTTTAAAAGTCGGCCACAGCAGCTCAAGTGATGAGCGACTCATTGTGTTTACTATTTCGTTAGCACAAGTGAATAAAGTTTTTAATGTGTTCAAGCCACATATTTATTCTTAAGAAGTTTCTTATTATCTAATATCTCTTCGCCTATTTGATCTAGCAAGTGATCAAAAATAGTATTTATTCTCCAATTATTTATATCTCGTCATTCACAGAAAAGTGAAGTTTTACCTATCATAACTCATTGTGTTTACTATTTTGTTAGCAAAAGTGAATTAAGTTTTTAATGTGTTCAAGCCACATATTTATTTCTTAAGAAGTTCTTATTATCTAATATTTCTTCACCTATTTGATCTAGCAAGTGATCAAAAATAGTATTTATTCTCCAATTATTTATATCTCGTCATTCACAGAAAAGTGAAGTTTTATTTATTATAACTGTGTATTCCAAGAAGTGAATATAACTGTGCAAATCTGTATCCATATTTATTAAATGTGATAGGCTATTCTTGAAGAATTTAATGATTGAAATAATATTGACTATCTAATATATTCTATGCTCATATCGTAATTAGTATCCAGAACAAAAATCCCCAGAATTCGCACGTTGTCGTGCATAAAATATCATTCTCTCTCTCTCTCCGTTGAGGCTCACTCATGTCAATAATTAAGAAATCTCTCTCATATTTGTTAGAATACGGTTTGGCTAAACAGTAAAGTGTTACGTGGTTGAAGCGTGGCAGTTACAACTATATGAAAATTATTAGTCTACGATTTAGACCGTGGCGACAGTTTTTGAAAAGTCTACAGTTTTCTGCTTCTCTATTGAGAGCTTCCAGACTCATCATATCGTGGATTCGGCCTCTTCATGCTTCAGATGTTTCTTCAGAAAAATAAATGTCTTTCTGAGGAGAAATTTTGCAGTATTTTATAAAATTGTGTGTGAGGCTTATGCACAGGTATTCTGTATCTAGTAAAAACTAAGTTTAAAAGTTTAAAAATATAGTTATATTTTTGTCTTTGGTAAAAATTTTCTATTATATTCTTTCTAATATAATATAGGCATCATTCATATGAGTGTAAAAGCGCTTCAGTAGTGAATAATATATAGACAGAATTTGTGCTTATTTTCTATTGGTCCCGGCACTATGGACGGTGATGACGTAATTGTCCTGTATTAAGTAGCCTCACACATTTCGTAAAACAGAATATCGTATTCATTAGTTATTTTCGTTGTCTTAATATTTCAATAAATTATATATTTATAAATATAAGTGATTTTAGAGAATTTTAAATAAATAAATAAAGATTTTACTAGATAAATAAAGTTTTTTAACGGGTGTAAATTT
>JABUQX010125117.1:0-2500 GCA_015478945.1 Trachelipus rathkii
TATATATATATATTTATATATATATATATATATATATATCTGTATATATATATATATATTATTATATATATATATATATATATATATATATATATATATATATATATATATATATATATATATATATATATATATATATATATATATATATATATATATATATATATATATATATATATATATATATATACTGTATATATATATATATATATATATATATATATATATATATATATATATATATATATATATATATATATATATATATATATATATATATATATATATATATATATATATATATATATATAAAATATTTCAAAGTTGAGAATTAATCTAAACTAGACTTTCCAACAGCGAAAGGGGAAGATCATACCTATAACCGTATTTTTACACTTTCAGGGTATCAAACTTCACTGGCGAATAGCAAAGGTGGTGCTCTTGGCCCAGACATGATTTCGTACATCGTTCTTTGTTATATCCATCCATTGGCACCAGCGTTTTGGCTGGATCGTATAACAGATTCTGATCGAATCTTCTTTCCATCTATTTGACTACAACTTTGTAATTCCTCTCCCAAACCTGGGAAAGATAAGAAGTTGGCAGACAACCAAAGACCAATTTGGCTGACCTGCAATTCCTGTAAATTAATAGAGAAAATGGTTTCAGGACGCCTTCTCCCTGCTCTGGAGACTCGCCAGGCTTTTTCAAACTTCCAGTTTGGTTTCCACAAAAATCGTTCTACCGCGGACCCCTTGCTAAAACTGGACCATGACATCCGGGAAGCCTTCTCAACTGGTAGGATGGTTCTTGGTGTCTTCTTTGACCTTGAAAACCTTATGACAAAACGTGGAGAACTGGGGTTCTCCTTAATTCATTCGTTCGGTTTCCGTGGACAACTCTTTTCATTAAATGCCTTCTGTCAAAGAGATCCATCCAAGTTCAGTGCTCTTCTCAAGTCAAGTTTTCTCTCTATGTTCATGACCTTGCGCTATATATAGCCGGTGTCAGGCTGCATTTTCTCGAACGGCAACTTCAACTAGCTATTGAAAATATTTCACAATGGGGTAACTCCCATGGCTTCCATTTCTCACCCACCAAAACCTCAGCAGTGCTTTTTAAGAAAAAAGGGAATCGAAGAACTTGCCATCTTCTTCAGCGAATCTAACCGTATATGGTTCGCCCATTCCAGTAACTTCACAAGTCAAATTTCTAGACTCATTCTCGACGTGACCATCTTAACATAATGCATCGCATATTAAACTTCTGAAACGACTTGTCATCGCGTACTTGACCTTTTAGTCATCTCCCCTCAAAATCTTGGGGCTCTGATCGCAAGTCCCTTTTAAGTCTCTATATAGCCCTAATCTGATCAAAACTGGATTATGGCTGTGTAGTATATGGTCAGGCCTTCCCAACTCTAATACATCTGTTAGATCCCATCCAAAAGGAGGCGATCCGTATCTCCATTGAAAACTTCCGATCGTCCCCCCTGCTGAGCCTTGAAGTTGAATCCAATGTGACGCCACTCTCACTTCGAAGGAAATACATATGAACACAAGTTATCTTCGCTTTCAAACCCCAATACCATCTGCTCTAACACCGATTCTGCAGGAGATACCTCAGAATCCTAATTACTGGCATTTGCAAACATAGTTTATAACATCTTTAATTTCCTTAACATCCCTTTGCAAAAGGTGCTGCCTTTTTATGACGATGGGCATACACCTTGGCTATTCCCTGCTCCAACCATTTGCCTGGTCCTGACCTCCCAATCCTAATCTAGACATCCTTAGATGATGAGCAGCTGGAACAAGTGTTTGAGTTTAAATATTTAGGGTATGTGTTGGATGAGAAGGGAACGGATGATGAGTGTGGTAGGAAAGTTAGAAATGGCAGAGTTGGATGGGTGCAATTAAATCGTTGGTGAATGTAAGGGACTAAGTCTTGAGTGCGCTAGGGTCTTACATGAGGGTATGTTGTTACTTGTTACCTGTGTTATTGTATAGTAGTGAGACTATGATCTGGAATAAGAAGTATAGATCTAAAGTTCAATGTGTTCAGATGGACAATCTTAGGGGCATGCTAGGTGTGAGAAGAATTGATAAAATGAGGAATGAACGGATTAGAGAGTTGTGTGGTGTGAAGAAAGGGGTAAATGAGAGAATAAATGAAAGTATGTTGAGATGGTTTGGTCATGTGGAAAGGATGAATGATAGTCGGTTGGTTAAGAGGATGTATAGTGGTGAGTGTGTTGGGAACCGACCGGCTGGGAGACCGAAGAAAAGGTGGATTGAGTCAGTAAAGGAATGTCTGCAGGAGAGAAATGTGAGTTTGGCAGGGGCGAGAAGAAAAGTGCATGATAGGAGTGAATGGCGGGGTTTTGTGAGGGGGTATGGTTGTGGCTCACCTGGGCCAGGGGATGAACCCTACACTTAACGATTTACCATAGTGAGGATTCGTCGCGGTCCCGTGAAGCTCTAGAGTGGATTTTCTGACT
>JABUQX010125117.1:7500-17500 GCA_015478945.1 Trachelipus rathkii
GAGCTTACCCCTCCATGAATAGGGCTCTGCCTGTGAATTGGGGTGGTGACAACTGTAAAAATCCTTGAATGGGCAGATATGTAGCAAATGAACTGAATCTACTATTCCCCCCATCCAAAACATCATTCGGAATTATCCCAGAAAATCGTACTCTTTTCAACATTACCCTCAGATGGATCATATGTAACAACCACACATACCTTGATCTTTCAAACTTAAATTTAACCTTTAGACTTCTAGTACTCAAACACACAAATCTACCATAGCTCTCTGCCACAACTCACTCATTGCAACTCCTTTTATCCCCCTCTCATTCCTTTCCCCAGCAACACAAACACATTTCACACCACACCACTCATTTTCACATTTCACTTTCATCTTTGTTTCAGTCATAAACGAGCAAATCAAATTTGCCCTTTCTAAATACATCCATGCACCTCTCTCCTCTTCTCTCAACATTTATTCCTCTGACATTTCATACACCAGATACGATTCTTTGTTTTTAGCCAGAAGGATGAGAAGGCGCTTACTTCGATCAGAGCCTTCTCAGGGCATTATCAACATTCTGGCAAAGATGAGAGTGGTAGTAGGCAGTAACCTGGCGACTTTACCACCGTCCTCGATCAACCCTTACGACACGCCGGGACATACGATGTGAGCAATTTTTTTCTCCCCACACATTGATATGGATATAAGAGATAGGGATGTCTGTAAGATGTTGTAAGTGGGGTGTGAATATAAGTATGTGTGTAAATGATATATATTTGTGCTGGAGGATGGTAACGGATCTCGACACGCCTTTCGAAAAGAAAGGCGACGTAGGCACTGGACCATATGCATACCATAGCGGAATGGGTATATATATATATATATATATATATATATATATATATATATATATATCTTTATATGTACACCATAGCATATATATATATATATAATATAACATATATATATATATACATATAATATAATATATATATATGATATTATTATTATTATTGTATTATTATTATTATTACATTATTATTATTATTATTATTATTAGTATTATTAGTATTATTATTATTATTATTATTGTTATTATTGGTATTATTATTATTATTATTATTATTATTGAGTTTAATATTATTCAAAATTCTTAATATTTCTTGTTCAATTAATCGGCAAGATAATCGGCGAAATTTGCCGATGACGATGACAATGACGATTAAAAAAAATGTGCCGATTTTGCCGATGACGATGACGAGGGAAGATTAATCGTCCCATCACTAATATATATACTATAACTATACCCTTATACATATATATATATATATATATATATATATAAATATATATCTATATATCACTTACTGCTATGCTATACCACTATACTAATATATATAAGTAAAAGGAAGCGTGGTTGAAATGTACTAAAAAGCAAATGATGAAGTTTCAAAGAGATGCTTGGAATTATATAAGGGGAGGAAAAAGAAATGCTAAAGGTGCATGCACGTGTGAGAAAACAAGAATAAATGAACAGTTTGGGAAGGAGGTGAATGGGGACTTACAAGAGAATAGAAACCTCTTCTGGAAGGAAGCACGAAAGGTCAAGAATGAGAACACTGCCAGAGCTAATGAGAATAGGGATGGTGCTTTGTAACTGATGGATGGATGTGAGGGGAGTGTGGAAAGAAAACTTAAAAAAAATCTGTATAATATTGGCCGTAATGAAGAGGTGATAGTATGAGATGTGTGTCCTTGGTTTGGTGGTGCAAGAAAGAATAGAGTATTTTCGAGGTGGGGAGTTATTAGCAGGAGGGGAGATGTGGGTTGAGTGAGAAAGTTGAAGAATGGTGAAATCTACTGCCCAGGTATGATGATGCTGGTGAGTGATAAGAGGCAGAGCTGAGAATGGTGATTGATTGGATTTGGAAGTTGTCTAACAAAGCGTTTGCGGAGGGTATAGTTCAAGGGTTGGAGAGAGCAGTAATAGGTTCTTTATAAAGGGTAAAGGAATAAAAAGGGCTTGTAAGAGTATAGGGGAATTAGTTCAGGCTGAGTGATGTGGGGGAGAAATAACTAATGCTGTATTTTGGTTGAAAGAGTCCGTCGAGTGACTCAAGGGATGATTAGAGGTGAAGAACAAGGTGCAGTTTAGGGGTGGGCAGGGGATAAATGCCAGGATCAAAATCTTTACATTCAGAGCAAATGATTGTGAGAAAATGAGGAGAAGACTCCTTTCTCTAAATTGTATTTACTGGGTTTTAATAGTTGCAACAGGCGTGATAGAAATTAAGGAAACTCTATGACAGGTGTTAGTGATATATAGTGTTGGTGGGTAGGCTGAATGGAATCAAAAGTATGTATGACGATAGTGAGGCGTGTGTATGAATAGATAGTGTAAAAGTGATTGGTTTAGTATTAACAGCGGAGTGAGACAGGTTATGTTATGTCTCTCCTTGGTTATTCATTGTGTATATGGATGGGGTTATGAGAAAAAAATTAGAGGTGGGGTGGCAGGAAAAGGTTTAAAGAATGATGGAGAATGGAGATGAGTGGAAGGTGCCCTACCTATGATATTATTAGGATGATTTGGTTTTGTGTAGCAAATCTGAAGAGAGTTTCAGGAGGATTGGTGAGAAGTTGGCAGGGTGTGTAAAATGAGGGGTTTGAAAGTAAACGTAGATAAGAGTAAAGTTATGGTTGTAAGTGAGGACAGTCCTCAGTGTAAAGTTATGTTAGATGGTGAGCAGCTTTGGAACAAGTGTCGAGTTTAATATTTAGAGTATATGTTGGATGAGAGGGAACGGATGATGCAGGGTGTCGGAAAGTTGTGAATGGCAGGAAGGTGGATTGTGCAATTAAATCATACGTGAATGTAAAGGGACTAAGTCTTGAGTGCGCTAGGGTCTTACATGAGGGTATGTTGTTTACCTGTGTTATTGTATGGTAGTGAGACTATGGTCTGGAATAAAAGTATAGATCTAAAAAGTTCAATGTGTTCAGATGGACAATCTTAGGGGCATGCTAGGTGTTAGAAGAATTGATAGGGTGTGAAAAGAATGAATAAAATGAGGAATAAACTTATTAGAGAGTTGTGTGTGGTGTGAAGAAGGAGATAAATGAGAGAATAAATACGGAAAGTATGTTAGATGGTTTGGTCATAATGGAAAGGATGAATGATAGTCAGGTGGTTAAGCGGGGATGTAGAGTGGCGAGTGTGTTGGGAACTTAGACCGGCTGGGAAGACTGAGAAGAAAAAGTGGATTCAGGAGTCGATAAACAGATGTGCTGAAGGAGAAAAATGTGAGTTTGGCAGAGGCGAGAATAAAGGTGCATAATAGGAGTGAATGGCGGGGTTTTGTGAGGGGGTATGGTTGTGACCCACCTAAGCCAGGGGAGGAACCCTACACTTGACGATATGCCATAGTGAGGGTCCGTCGCGGTCCCGTGAAGCTCTAGGGTGGATTTTCTGACTGCGCCAAGTTCTCACTAATAGGTATAGAGGGGGTGGTAAGGCTGGGCTTTCTTTTCGACTTGTGTCATGTTCTTCTACCACTTCTCTTTCCGATGCATGTCACGCACTTACCACAGTCTTGGGGAAAAAAAGGAAGATGATGATGATGATGATATATAATTACCTCAAAATAGGGTGATATTATTGAAGGATTAACTGAATGAATTTTTCTTAAAATATCGACTGTTGCGACCATTACTTCAACTGTTTCTGTTCCCTCTAACAATGAGTGAAGCTGTTCGACTAGCTGATCACCAACCTTTAAACAGAGAAATAATAATAATAATAATAATAATAATAATAATAATAATAATAATAATAATAATAATAATAATAATAATAATAATAATAATAATAATAATAATAATAATAATGATAATAATGATAATAATAATAATAATAATAATAATAATAATAATAATAATAATAATAATAATAATAATAATAATAATAATAATAATAATAATAATAATAATAATAATAATAATAATAATAATAATTTAGAAATTTTATATCAGCTTCTAATTTAATGTGAGCTTTGCACACCTTTTTGAATTTCCTAAAGGTATCAACCACCTCATGATTGATTTTTTTAAGGACTATTCTAGAATACTAGAATAGAATAGAACAACAGCTTTCTGAACTTTTAATCTAATATTTCGCCTGGCCACTTCAGGCATCATCAGAGACGAGTTCTAGACTAATTTAACAATTGATAAAACAAAATAAATGTTGTAGAAATAACATTTATTTTGTTTATTCACTTGTTAAATTAGTCTAGAAATTTGTAATGGTGACACGTTAGATAATGCAGATAAGCTGTTGCTGTATTCTATTCTAGAAAGTCCTTAAAAAATCAATAATAATAATAATAATAATAATAATAATAATAATAATAATAATAATAATAATAATAATAATAATAATAATAATAATAATAATAATAAGCATTTGTAGTACTGGATTATAAATTACCCGACTTTTACTTTGCAATTAATTGAAATTTTTATTCTTTTTTTTTTTGTATAATCTAACATCGTATAACCAGTGTTGGCGAATGCTCATACTCAGCATTCATATCACTTTTAATACTTAAAATACTTTAAATTTTTTTTTAATAATAATCCAACTAATATAGATACAACATTTAAATACCCACCTATCAATATTAACAAACCTTAAATGAGAATTGCTAAAATTTACTCACCACTGATAAATGGTGCCCAGTCGTATCAAGTTCGAGAAAATGGTAAAGACCTCGAAGGACAAGCACTTTAAGTTCAGTATGTCTCCAATGTTCTAATTTAGTAAGACACGAGTGAACAAACCTTCCAAGAAAATATAATATGTATAAAATTAAAGCATGATATAAAGACATTTGAAACAAAGAAAAGTACATAATTAAAAGAAAATAAGTCTAAAGAACTTTTCATATGATTTCACGTGCCTATATACTTTATAATAGAGGTGTACTTGAATCAGATTTTATTTCAGCTCCTCTATTCCAGATATTTCTAAATATCAGAAAAGGTATTAATTATTTTAAGAATGAGTGGATAAGGACTTTATAAATGTGCTTCAGACATTTTTTAAAATAAAATCACAAACTGTACCTATGAAGTAATAAATTATGTGCAATTATATCTGTAAATAAATTAAAAGAATCATAACAAAACAAAAACAAGTGGTAATAAAATGATGATACTGAAATCCAACCTTTCTACATCATTATCCATAATGTGACCAACTTGGCCAATGCAACGTGTAACCTCCCATTTACAAGGTCTTGAAGGAGCTGAATGAATTACTTCAAAAAGGCCTTCCATTATGTGATCTGCATTTCTACGGACATACTTTATATTTTCACTCATGATCACTGTATCCTTTAATAATATATATATAAATATATATATATATATATATATATATACTCGGTGGCATATATATATATATATATATATATATATATAATATATATACTCCCTACTGATATATATATATCTTTATAATATATATATATATATATATATATATATATATATACACAGTGAAAGAATCAGCTCGGACAGGGGCCATAAATTTTCTAGACACTAAAAATATTTAAGTATCATATCCGTTTATAACATAAAGTCCATAAAGTTCATTTAATTTTTTATAATTTATAATTATATATATATATATATATATATATATATATATATATATATATATATATATACTATATATATATATATATATATATATATATATATATATAACATATATATTTAGCATATATATATAACATGTATAATAACATATATATATATATATCTTTTATAACTATATATATATATATATATATATATATATACGGTATATATATATAATATAATAACCTTTCATATATAATAATAATATATATGTATATATATATATATACTGCTCTTAATAACTTATATATATATATATATATATATATATATATATATATATATATATATATAAGAATATAAAGAAACGATTTTTGTCTGGCCCCCGAAATCCTGGATACGCCACTGTGTATATATATATATATATATATATATATATATATATATATATATATATATATATCTAACTATTCTTAATCGTTTGTAACCTTATAATATATATATATATAATAATAACTTAATATAATACTTTATCTTCTTCTATATATATATATATAATATATATATATATATAATATATATATATATCTATATATATATATATATAACTGCTGCTATGCTTTATATATACATATATATATATATATCCTGCTCTTATGCTGCTGCTCCACTCTTTTGCATATATATATATATATATACGCTGTTGTCCCCAACTCCCTCCTACGAGAAGCCGACGACCTCGAGATATTTCACCACCATTGTAGACCGGTCCCAGAAATCTGTTAAAGAAAGTGTATTGGTGTTGCGTTTAATATTTGTTAAGTCAGAGTGGACTAGTACGAGATTCTTTGTGCCGCCGTTTGTCTGGGAGTTACATCCTTGACAGGAGTGGGAGGGAGTATTATGAATTTTAAATTTTTATTCCTGGAGGGGGAGGGATGATGCCCAGAGCGAAAACAGGACAGCATTACTCGTGTTAGATGATCCAAAGTTTGTTCTGTATGGGACATTTCAAATGGAAGTGCTTGATATGGTGTTGATTGGATATGAGGAAATCGTTCTTTAAGTTACTTGGGTATAAATGTTTAATAATAGGAGTAGGAAGTGGGAGTGGGTGGGGGAGCGTGTTGTATATGTTAGAATAGTGTAGTGCTAGTATGTTGTTTTTCCTTCTATGTGAAAGGGGTGATATACTGAGAGCACCCCTACCCCACATCTAGCACTTGGGAAGAGAAGGAATGATAAAGAAATATATATATATATATATATATATATATATATATATATATATATATATATATATATATATATATATATATATATATATTATATATATATATATATAATGCTTCTTAACTTAAAAGCTCTCAGCTGATGACGTGAGGGTGGCCTTAAAGCAACTAATCTCCGTTATTTTACATATACCTATATATCCAATTAGGACAGAGGAAAAAATTCTTGTTTTCAATCTCTCTAAAACTAAATTACTTTATGATATGATAACATGATATAATCTTCCACACATCTATAAGATCTTTAAAACAACTGAAACCCTTGATATTCTTGTTGCTCTCTTTTCTCGTGACATTTCAGGGAAGGAGCAAATGTTTATCTTACCAAATAAGCTTCTAAGAGAGGTAAGGAGCACTGAGGCGACTTAAAAACTTTGTTTCTTAATTTGTGTAGGGGACTTAGAATGACGTCTCACTTGTTTGGAGCATGAATTACATATCTGGGTCTGTTCAACTCATAAAGCTTTTCTTGACAACAATTTTTTAATAAAAAAAATCCGACACTCATTCAAAACATTCTGAAGTCAATTCATATCATATGAAAACATATAAACATGAATTGTTCATCTCCAAACGTCGAGGCGTCTGAATCTCTATCGCATATATTCCAAGTTAATAACTATCAGAGTGTAACAAAACAGTCAAAGTATTATTAAAATCTTGTTACTGTAAAATATGAATTGAATATACATTAATTAATGACTTTCAAAAACCATAATACATTAATGACATTTATAAAACGAATTGATTGCTTCAAGATTTTACTAAATAAAAATTATTCATTTAATATTACTACATAGAAGTTGGTAACAAAGTTTAAATTAAATTGTCTAAAAATTAAGGATAATGGAAATCTGTTCACTTAAATAAAATCAAAAATATGCATGAACAAATAACAAAAGATATTTGCAATATGAATAACAATTATTAAAATGTCACTAATTGTCTAAAAAAAAATAAGTAAAAATCCATAAAAAATAAATCAATAAACACAAGACTAACTTCTAACTGTTGAATCATTTCCAAAAATCTTTCAGCATTTTCTTCTCTTGATAATCTTCTTAACTGCTTTGAAATGCGAGAATCTTCAGAAAAAGATCGGTTTCCATCTAAAATAAGGAGGATAAAATATCAACAGTTAAATAATCAAGATGGAATGTAATTGCACAATATTATACAAGTCTATGAATTGTAATATATTTCCAACATGATAAAAAATACTCATTTCTAATATATTTAATAAATGTAACAACCAGTAATAAGTAAAAACCAGTAATAACCAGATCCAATTGTTTATAAACAACCCTTGTTATTTTCTTTTTACTTTGGAACAATAAATAAAATCACTTATCTTTTCTTATTTCGTAAGTGGTAAACAAAAGCTTAAACACCTAAATATTTAGAAATCTATACATCACCAATTAAAATAATATCTGGAATAACTTTACACCCCTGTGATATTTTTTAAATTTTATTTTATTCATTCCCTTATAATCTATAATGCAAAACATCATAAAAAGCATAAATTAATTTTAAAAGAAAACCTAGAAATAGATCGTTTATTAGAAATCATATCTACAAAATAAATCGGAAAATAAAAATTATATAAAGAGTTATCACAGATATAAGAACCTGGATATCAAGTGAGCTATCAGTTGGATTATCGTCGCACCAACTCATACAATGTATAGCATGTCAGTTTACGTTGTGCTGATATTATGTCCAAAGCATGTATTGAAAATGTCGAAGTTGTAAGAAAAAAATTTTGAAAAAGGAAAAAAAGAAAAAAAGTTTACTAATATAAATGCAGGAACAGTCAGTAGTAAATGGTTCGAATGGTTCCTTCATTGTAAATGTTGCTGATGAAACTGGAGATCCACCAAAGAAAAAAAAATAGTCAAAAGGTGTTGGACACTTTAATTATTGAAGAAACAGCCCAGGATTATAAAATTTAAATTCCATAAAAGTAAAGGAATAAACACAGTGAAGAAAAAGTGGAAGCTGAAAATATTAACACTATTCTTGAGATTTTATTAAATGAAAACTCATTAGGTTATTCTGCTAAGAAAAAGTAAAAAAAGAAACACAAAGAAGAGGAAGAGTTAGAAGAGACATTTGCTAATCAGTTTGTTAATGTAGATTCTTTGATGAACATGGATGAGGAGGAAAGGTATCTCAGAAGAAGAATAAAAAGAACCCAAAGACTAATGGAGAAAGCCAAAATATTTTTAGATATTCTTATTTTTTGTCCCCTCCTTGAATAGGGCCCTGCCCGTGAGTGGAAACAATCTACAAAAAAAATAATAATAAAATAAATAAATAAATCGGGAACATACACCATATTTAAAAGATTAACGTCAACATCAGCATTTAGAATATTTTTAAGATTTGCAATCAGATTGTTCAAAAGATCTGCACCGGGATGATACAATCAAATGTGGTAAAACTGATCTTCTTCCTGTAGTGACCCTTATTTTCAGTATTGGCAACTACAAAATCTTTACTCATTACTAAGCCAGAATTATAGGTATTTCAAATGTTTATAAATGATTTATGCAAGCCAAAATACATTTTAAAACATTAAAAATTAGATTCACTGAAATAATGATGAGTAAAAGACTAAGATAAAAATAGAAGAAAAAGAACATAAGTTGAACATTCTTCATGGAATCAATATTGATGATTTGAGATAAGATTAGTAGATTTAAGGTATAATTAGAGGATTAAGAGATTAAAGCATCTAGATGTTAGTTAGAGGATTAAGAGATTGAAGAAATAAGATGATAGTTAGTGGGTTAAGAGTTAAGTAATATGATAATAGTTAATAGGTTAAGAGTGATCTTCCTTTATTTTGGGAGCACAGGCTGGATGAAAACATGCTTTCAGCAAGAAGTAAGATCAAGTTGATTGTCAAGCTGTAACAGCTTACCAGGACCGGGTGAAAGGTTTGCAGCACAAGTTTTGAGATTGAAGCCTGAATACTATCAGTCCATCTTTTAGTGTTAAGTTCAGGGAGATCAGAAATCTAATCTTAGGAACTAATAAAGATGTTAGGCATAAATAAGTTGGAAGGA
>JABUQX010125117.1:22500-38286 GCA_015478945.1 Trachelipus rathkii
TTTTTTTATATAATATTGTGGTATTTCTGTTAGAATAGTGTAATCTCATTTGTTTTTTTTAATAGTCGATTGCATGCATTCGAACTACATTCGGTAAATGCAAATGCTCTAAAAATAAAATTGTAATTTGATAGAGGTGTAAATTTAGAACAAATCACGAAGATAAATGTCATTGCTGCTTACCTAGGATTGGTCTCTCTCTTCTTCGTCTCTCTCTTCTTCTCTCTCTCTCCAATCTCTCTCTTCTCTCTTTGTTCTTGTGCTTGCCTCGGCTCCATCTCCTCCTTCTCTCGTCTCCTCTCTATAACTGTTGTGTATATACATTATTATTGTTATATATAGTTTATTTTATACCTATTAGTGAGTACTCGTCGCAGCTATATATCACAGTTATTATTATATATATATATTATTATTATATATTATTTAGCATATGTATACGTCACACGGGTAATTTTTTTGCATATTTTTCACTAGTGTGATTTAGTCTCGCGACAATAAAAATAAACACAACTCTTCCCCCCGTAAGAAAATAAACTGACTTTAGTGTCTCTGACTCTCTATATACATGTAAAAGAGGACATTGCATGGACAAATCTAGCAACTTTGTAAAATTTGAACCTTAATTTTTTTTATATGAGAAAAATTTCCAAGTTGCTATGAAATAATAGAAGCAAAACTGGCTTACTTTTAATAAAAAAGTACTATATAATGAAAAAAATTTCTTGTAATTCTTTATAATTGGTTTCCTTTCTCTCTTATACTTAGCATTTATTATGTAAAGAACTTTTATTTTCTTATCTGCTGGCCTATAAATAAGTAAGAGCCAAATTTGAATTTAATTGATTTATTGAAGCATTATAAAACATTTTATCCAATGTTTTTCTGTGTATATATTGATTTCCTTTGTATTTTCTTTATTGATATATTATATTTTTTAATGTACTTTAATTAAAAAAGAAAAACTCTCAGATCACTTTACTTTGACATAAATTTCATATTTCTATCAATCCTATGTTTTGCTAATTTTTTTATATAAAGCATGGAGTCTGGCCGCCCACTGTAGTGTTATATATATAGGTATATATATATATATATATATTATATATATATATATAATATATATATATAAATAATATATATATATATTTACTGAGGGACTATATATTATTATTATTAGTATATTTTTTATTTATTATTATACTTATATATATAGTTTATATATTTTATATTTTTGATCCGTATTATTAATAATACGTTAGAATCTTTCATCGACTAATATTAAGATTAAAACATTTAGCATTTGTGTACATGAATATCATCTCTAGGATGTTACCTCTTCCACTGTTGAAAATACATCGATCCATATTTGTTTGCGACGCGTAATGTAATAGTTGTACGCGGCGGTTTCATGCGTCGGTTTACGCACAAGGGGCGCACGTTGCTGGGCTCTCGCAAATAGTATTGACGTAGATTTAAGTATAAACTAAATATTAATTAACTATTCTAGTGACCTAAACAAGAAGCACTAGCTTTTAAATGTCTAATCTTATCAAGAGCTAGTAATATACTGAACATTAATAGATAACCAGTTTAGATTTAGGTGTGGTTGAGATCACATCAGATAGCAACATAGATTTTTGACATTAATTCCTATGCGTTGTTTACAATCCTCTTCGTAAATTAGAGCTATAAAATAATTAAAATGACAAATATTAATATGTAAAATATGATATGAAATTAATTTTTATTTTATTTAAATTATCTTGAGATTTATTTTTGCTACCCAGAAGTTTCTTTGGAGGTTGTAAAGAGGATGCCCTTGACCCTAATCTAGAGAAGGATCTCTTTGTGGCTCTGATAACGGATGAAATAGTAGAACCTTCACTATCGGAATCAATAATGCTAGCAATGCTCGTTGTTCTGTATTTGTGCTTTCTCATAATATTTTTAGACCTCTGATAAATTTCATCTTTTGAGAGAGTAAGTGCTAATTTGAGCAAGAGTTCTCTGTATTTTGGATCCATTTCACTAAAAGACATCCCTTTAGGGTTTATAATTTGTTTTAAAACATCATCAACGCTATTTATATATATATATATATATAAACGCATGTGACGAGATGGATATTGCACTATGTTACTCAACAGAGTTAACATACATAAAATTTTTATAAACATTATAAATTTGAGTGTGAGAAAAAATATTACTGTAAAATGTTGTTGAATAATGTTTTGTAGTACTTATTAAAAGTCTCTTCGTAGAGCATATGTTTAAGTAAAACATGAAATAAATGTTTGCTTAAACAAGGCAGTAATAATGTTATAGTATATATTGTATATGTGCTCTTGGCGCTTGTGGTGTGTGTGTTGTGCCCGTGTGTGTGCTTTTGTTTTATTTGTATAGAAGATATATAGGTATACAATACTAACTCTAGGTCATAAATATAAAATAACAGTATATAAATAATAATTACCTTCATCAGATGTTGGGCAGATATACCTACGTTTCTTAAGTGTGTGTTTTTTACCTTTAACTGTGACTTGTTTGTGATGAGTCAAGTCATATAATAATATAATGAATATAAGTAATAATAATCAATTAATAATAATAATAATACAGTAATAATATTATATTAAATAATATAATAATAATATAATAATAATAATAAATAATAAATAATTATAATAATAATATTTAATTAAAATAATAATAATAATAATAATAATATATATATAAATTAATAAATATAATAATAATAACATATATAAATAAAAATTAATTTTAATAATTAATAATCAATAATAATTAATAAAATTATATAATGAAGAGGGGAATAATAATAATATATAAAAATTATAGATAGATAATAATAATACATAAAATGCAAAATAAAATAATATGATATAATAATAATAATATAATAATAATAAATAATAATAATAAAATAATAGAGTAAATGATAATAGATAATAATATAATAAAAATAATAATATATAATAATATAATATTTAGTTTCTTATTTCATTTTTACAATATTAATTTATAATAAATATTATTTCAATCATCTTATAATATATAATAATAATAATAATAATAATAATAATAATAATAATAATAATAATAATAATAATAATAATAATAATTAATAATAATAATAATAATAATAATAATAATAATAATAATAATAATAATAATAATAATAATAATAATAATAATAATAATAATAAATAGCAAATTATTTAAAAACTTTGAAATAATTTTAGTTAACAGTGGATGAATAATATAAATGTAAATGATTAATTAAAAAACACAAAATGTTTTTAGTAAAATAGTGTCATTATATATATTAAAATATGATGTAAAGCAGTAAAACAGTAAAGCACAAGCTAGATTTTTCCCTCTGTTGCTGATGCATTTGCGCATATTACTTCTTTCTTACTGCTAGGCTTGTAGAAGAATTTTTTAATAAAATTTCTTAAAATTTTAGTAAAAACAAAATGTTTATAAACAAAATAAATAAAATTTTATAAATAAAAAGTATTAAAATAATTTTTAAAACAATAAATAAAATTAACAAAATGTTTATAACCAAAATAATTAAAATTTTATAAATAAAAAGTATTAAAATAATTTTTAAACAATAAACTTTGAAATATATTTAGTTGAATAAAGTAAATGATTAGTTGCTATCTTTAATTAAAAACATAAAAAGTTTTTAATAAATTATTTGTTTATACTTATTGCACATCAAATATGACGTAAAGTTAAAATATAAAAGAAAACATTTGAAGTTTGAGAATGCTAATGTTAAATTAAGTTAGACTGTGAAAACACTAAACAAATCGAGTACATGTTTTAACTCGAGTACATTAGTTGTGCAACATTTAAACGTCAGTACCTCTAATGTGCTACATTTTGTTGCTTTTGTGTATGAATAAGACAGTGTCGTTTAAATTCTCTGTATTAAGTTTCATATATTTGTGTAATATTAAGCTATTGTTGGAGCATAAGTCTATGTAATTAATAACTTAGGTTTTTAAAATTTCATTTTAAAGACCAAATCACGTTCAACCCATATCTCATATGGGTCCTTAGCATCCTTTAAGAGCATTGAAACTATGTTATTCATGCTCTACATCACTGAAAACATATATAAGCGTGCTAAGCATATGTTTACTAACTCGGCACAGCACCGAATTCTCACAGGTGTCTGTACGATACATGCCATCACTCATTGGCTACGACTTTTTTAATAAAATTTCTAAAATTTTAGTAAAAACAAAGTACTATTACAATCACTCAATTGCTATAATACAAGTCTTCCTCCTTTCTTCTTCTTCTTCCTTCATCCTTCCTCATTCTTTTTCTTGTTTAAGGGGAGACTTTATCCTCGGACCCTCTACTAATTCGAAGTCCAAAAATTCAAAATTTTCGTCAATTTCTTGTTTTTTTATTTTTGAGGATTATTAGACAAAATTTCGCTCCTGAATCATTATGGTGTAAATTATTTTTAAAATTCAACACTTTACCCTTTTTGAAGATACCAAAAATTTATTTTGAGAGGTGTCATCTGAAATTAATTATTCTATTCCATGGTCAAAATTGTTACAATTCCAGGTTGGCTCTTAGAGGTTAAATTTTTTTTATTTATAATTATAGAAAAATCTATTTTTTTTTCTATTCTCAACCTCCCCACCCATTCTCGGATTTTACTCAGTCCAAATAAGTGGGAATCGAAGCTCGGTGAATCTGGAGCTCGGAACCTAATCTGCCATACAAAGCGAAGCCCATTGCTGTCGGTTGCCGGTACCAGATTCATGCTTTCCAGTGTGGCCAATAACCGCTTCAGTAAATGGTGTATCCTTACGTTTGCCCTATGCAGAAAAAAAAAAAATAAAAAATTTTTAGGTTGAAATAATTTTATTTTGCCGAGACAAGACGTGCTGAACAGTTATCAATAGTGCAGAAACCCGTGTCGGATCCGAGCAGAACCGTAGTCATTGAAACAGATCAGGAGCCGGATCCGGAGCGGATCCTTGTATGAATTTTTTTCGGAAGATATTTTTTTGGGTGAAAATTTAATTGCCTTTTATTAAGTGCCGACTACAAACTTTTCAAATAGTGCAGAAACCTAGCTTAGTCAGATCCGGACCGAATCTGGATCCGGATCCGATCCGGATCCTGGGTATGCATTTTTCATCATGAAACTATTTTTTGGTGAAAAAGTTTATTGAAAGAAGACGTGCTGAACAATGTTCAAATAGTGTAGAAAGACATTAGTCGGTACTCGGAGCCGATAGCCAAAGTCTTGATCGAGCGCGTATCGCGGAGCCCGGATCCTGGTGATGAATTTTTTCGGGAAATATTTTTTTGGTGAAAAGACTTTGTCAGAAGGCGTGCCGAACATTTTCAAATAGTGCAGAAACCCTTAGTCAGATCCGAGCCGAAGTTGAAGTCGGAGCCAGATCCGGGATCCGGTATCCGGATTCTGGTATGATTTCTTCAGAAATATATTTTTTGGAAGGAGTTTGGGGGGAAAAAAATTTATTCAAGAAAGACGTGCCTGAAACAATGTTTAAATAGTCTAGAAGCATTAGTCGCCGCATCCGGAGCCATATCCGGAGCCGGATCGGAGCCTGATCCTGGGTATGAATTATTTTTCGGGAAATATTTTTGGGGTGGGGAAAAAAAATTTAATTGTCAGAAGATACGTGCCGAACAAGTTTTTCAAAAATAGTGCGAATACTAGTCGATCCGGATAACGCGAAACTGAAGTTCAGGGTCTGATTCAGATTCGTGGAGCCGGATCCTGGTATTGATAATTTGCAACGGAAAATTTTTTTTATTAAGATGAGATATCCTCCTAATTCTAGTATTCAAGAGAACGGGCATGAGTCAATAATGTGAATCATTTAGTGTAGTATATTACATTAGTCGGTTATCCGGAGCCGACGCCGAAGCCGAAGTCTGGATGCGGAGGGCCGTATCGGACCGGATCCTGGTATGAATTTTTTTTCGGGAATATTTTTGAACATATTATTGTCAGATGACGTGCCGAACAATTTTCTAATAGTGCAAGAAACTTAGTTCGGATGCCGGACAAAGCCTGAAGTGGAAGTCGGAAGGCCGGGTCCCGTATTTCTGGATCGGATTCCTCTGGGTATGAATTTTCTTCAGATATATATATTTTTTTGAGGTGAAAATTTTTATTCTTTCAAGAATATGCTTATACAATTTGGAACATTCGTTCAAAGAATCATTATCGGATCCGTGAGCCGAAGTCGTATCCGGAGGTCCGTATTCCGGAGCGCCGTATTGCCTGGAGAACGATCCTGGGTCATGGAAATGTTTTTTTCCGGGAAATATTTTTTTGGTAAAAATTTATTGTCAGGAATAGAACTGTCCTGTGAACAATTTTGTCAAATAGGTGCAGAAACCTTAAGCGGATGTTCCGGAGCGAAGCCGAAAGCCGAACCGTCAGATGCGGATCGGATCCTGGGTATGTAATTTCTTCAGAAGAATTTTTTTAGGAGAAAAATTATTTCAAGACGACGTGCTGAGCATATCGTTCAAATATGTGTTAGAATCATTAGTCGGATTCCGGAGCCGAAGCCAATGATGGTGTATCCTGCACGATGCCGTATTCCGGAGACCGGATCCTGGGTATTGAATTTTTTTTTCGGGAAATATATTTTTGATTGGTGAAAATAACTGTTGCCAGAAGACGTGCTAATCAATTTTCAAATAGTGCAGATAACCTTAGTCGAATCCGGAGCCGAAGCTAGATAGTCGGAGCAGAAGCAGGAAGTCAGAGCAGGATCCGATTCCTGGGTATGAATTTTCTTCAGAAATATTTTTTGAGGTTTAAAAATATTTATTTTCAAGAAAGGATCTTGCTGAAACAATGTGTTAAGTAGATCTAGAACATAGTCTATCCGGAAGCCGATATCTCAATAGCCGGATCCGGGAGCCTGTCCTGGGTGTTGAAATTTTTTTCGAGGAAATCTAGTTTTTGGTGTTGATAAATTGTAATTGTCTGAAGACGTGCGAACAATTTTCAAATATAGTTGCAGAAACCTTAAGCCGGATCCGAGGGAGCCGAAGCCGACTTTAAGAGCCGGATCCCGGATCCGGATCCCGGATAATGAATTTTCTTCAGAAATATTTTTTTAGGTGAAAAAATATTATTCAAGAAAGACGTGTCTGACAATACTGTTCAAATAGTGTAAAAGAAACATTAGTCGGATCGGCTGAGCCGAAGCCAAAGTATGGGTATCCACCGGAGCCCGTTATCCGGAGCCGGATCCTGGGTATGAATTTTTTCGGGAAATATTTTTTTTGGTGAAAACTCTTGTTCAGAAGGCGTGCGAACAATTTGTCAAATAGTGCACGAAAACCCTTGCGAAATCCGGGCCGAAGCTGAAGTCGGAGCAGATCCGGATCCGGATCCGGATCCTGGGTATTGAAATTTTCTTCAGAAAATATTTTTTGAGGGTGAAAAATTTATTTCAAGAAGACGTGCTGATCAATGTTCAACAAATAGTCTAAAAGCATTAGTCGGATCCGGAGCCATAGTCCGGAGCCGGATTCGGAGCCTGATCCTGGGTTATGAATTTTTTTTCGGGAAATATTTTTGGGTGAAATAATTTATTGTCAGAAGACGTGCCAAACAATTTTCAAATTAGTGCAGAATATCCCTTAGTCGGATCCAGAACCGAAGCTGAAGTCGGAACTGGATTCAGATTCCGGATCCGGATCCCTGGGTATGAATTTTCTTCGGAAAATCTTTTTTTAGGTAACAATTAAATTTCAAGCAAGGACGTGCTGAGCCATGCTTTCAAATAGTGTAGAAATCATGAGTCGGACCGGAGCCGAAAGTCCTGATTAGCCGGAACGTCGTATCCGGAGCCGTTTTAATCCGGAGCCTGATCCTGGGGTATGAATTTTTTCGGGAAATATTTTTTTTGGTGAAAAATTTATTGTCAAGAGACGTGCCGAAACAATTTCTAGATAGTGCAGAACTTTAGTTCGGATCCCGGCAGCCAAAGCCTGAAGTCGGAGTCGTAGCACGGGTCCGGATTCGGATCCGGATCCTTTGTATAAATTTTTATTTTTTCTTCATGAAATATTTTTTGAGGTGAAGAATTTATTTCAAGAAGCAAGGTGCTGAATCAGATGTTCAATAGTCCCTAGAAACATTAGTCGGGATCCGGAGCGAAGTCGTAAATCCGAGCCGTTATCCGGAGCCGGATCCTGGGTATGAAGTTTTTTCGGAGAATATTTTTTTTTGGTGATTAAATATTTTATTGTCAGAAAACGTACTGAACAAATTTCAGATAGTGCAGAAACCTTAGCCGGAATCCGGAGCCGAAGGCTCGAAGCCGTAAGTAAAGAGCCGGTTATCGGATCCCTCTGGGCTATGGCAATTTTCTCAGACAAATATTTTTTTAGGTGAAAAATTTCTTTATTTCAAGAAGACGTGCTGAGTCAAACGTTCAATGATATGTGTAAGAAACAATTAGTCGGGGATCCGGAAGACGGAACCAAAGTCGTATTCGCGGGCCGTATCCGGAGCCGGATCCTGGGTAATGAATTTTTTTCGCGGAAATATTTATTTTGCCGTGAAAACTTTGTCATGAAGGCGTGCCGAACAATGTTTCAAATATGCAGACATCTTTAAGTCGAATCCGAGCCGAAGCTGAAGTCGGAGCCAGAGAGGATCCAGAAGCCTGAACCGGATCCTGGGTAATGAATTTTCTTCAGAAAACTATTTTTGAGGTGAAAAAATTGATTCAAGAAGGACGTGCTGAACAATGTTTTAATAGTCTGAGAAACATATAGTTCCTATCCGGAGCCAAATCCCATAGCCCGGTACTCCGGAGCCTGATCCTGGGTAATGAATTTTTTTTCGGGAAATATTTTTTGGGTGAAATATTTATTGTCTGAAGACGTGGTAAACAATTTTCAAATAGTGCAGAAACCTTATGTCGTATCGGAGGCCGAAGTCGAAAGTGCAAGTCAAGCCACGGATCCGGATCTTAGGGTAATGAATTCTTTTCAAGAAATAAACCTCTTTTTGAGGTGACAAAATCTTAATAGAAGAAGGACGTGCTGCACAATTTTTCGAAATAGTGTAGAAATCATAGTACGATCAGGAGTCGTATCCGGAGCCGGATTCCGGAGTCCTGGAATCCTGGGTATGAATTCTTTTCGGGAAATATTTTTTTTTGGCGAAAAAATTTATTGGTCAGAAGACGTGCGAAAAATTTCATCAAATAGTTGCAGAAGGGACCTTAGTCGGCCATTCGGTAGGACGAAGCCGAAGTCGATCGGAGGCCGAGGATTCTTAGCCGGATCTGGTAAATTTGACAATTTTATTCCGAGAAAATATTTTTTAGGTAAGTAAATTTATTTGCTCAGGAGATGTCGTGCTGTGACAACAATTTTCAAAATGGCAGAAACCTTAGTCGGATCGAGCCGAACGCTAAAGTCGACAGTCTGGTAGCCGGATGCGTGAAATACCTGGAGTATTTGTCAAATTTTTCAAAATATATATAGTAATGGGTTAGGGTGAAAAATATATGGTCAAAAGACTTACTGAACAAGTTTTCAAATAAGTACTGAAACCTAGTGTGAGCATCCGGATTCCGGATCTGAAGCCACGGAGTTCCCGGTAACCGGATCCTAGGTATGATAATATTATCTATTCTCAATAATATGTTTTTTTGAGGTGAAAACATTGTTGATTGCAGAAGACGTGCTCTTCGAATAATTAAAATCAAATAATGTTAGAGAACTTAGGCCGGAAAGCCGAAGTCTCGAAGCCGAAGTCGGAGCCGGAGCCGGACAGCGGAATCCTCGGTATAGAATTTATTTTCCATTAAATCACTATTTCTTTAGGGATTAAAAATATACTTGTCAAAGTACGTGCTTGTTTAAATTGTATACTTTGCAAATAGTGCAAATTTTCCTTAGTCGATCCCCGGATCCGGAGTCGGAGGCGGAGCCGAGTATGAGATATTGGTTTTTTCCGAGAATATATTCTTTTCTACTTTTTGAAAAAATTATTACCGAGAAGAACGTGCCTGAACCATTTCCAAAATCAGGTGCAGAAACCTTAAGTCGGATCCGGAGCGCCGAAGCCAAAGTCGAAGTCGGAGCCGGATCAAAAAATCCTCTGATATCGGTATTTCAAAGAATTAAATATATTTTAGTGAAATAATATATTGTAAAATAATGTATCATAGTTCAATGTTTGTGTAAATTATTGTAAATTTAAGGTTTGAAGTTGAGCGGATCTGAAGCCGTTAGTTGGAAACTCCGGATCACTCATTGTTATTGAATATTTGCTTTCAATAATACATTTTTTCGTGAAAAAGACTTATGATTGCCAGATCAAGCACGTGCTAGAAGTAATTAACAAATAATAATGTCTATTAGAATCCTTCAGCCGCGAAGCCGGAAGCCGAAAGCGGACAGACCGCAAGCCGAAGCCGGAGCGCGGTAAGCGCGGAGCTGGAGCCGGAGCTCCGGAGCCGTTTGAGCCGGAGCCGGAGCCGAGGCCGGAACCGGAGCCGATCCTGGGTTTTCATTATTCTTCATTAATACTTTTTTAGGAGAAAAATAATTTGTCAGAAAGAACGTGCTGAATTAATTTTTCAAATAGTGCAAAATTCCTTATCGGCATCCGGAAATACCGGAGTTGGAGTCGGGAGCCGAGTTTATGAAAATTTTTTTCGAAAAAACAAAAATTTATACTCTTTAATAAATAAATTATTTTTAACCACAGTGAGACGAGAAACACCTATCAGTCGGAGCCAGAGCCGGAGTCCGGAGCCAATTTTTTTTTGGTATAAAATTTTTTTTTCAAGAAATATTTTTTAGGTGAAAATTATTACCAAAAGAAGTGCTCATATCAAATTTTCACAAAAATGTAGAACCTTAGCACCCGGATGCGAGTCCCTGATAAAAATTATTTACGTGTTTGCGTGGGAATATATATATATCATCTACATTATTATATATGTATTATATTATAAATATATATATACTAATATATATATGACTGCTATAGTATCATATATATGCTATATATATATATATATATATAATATATATATTATTAATACTATATATATTATATAATATATATATATATACTCATAACTATATATATATATAATATATATAAAAGTTTATAGATATTAGTAATAATCTTCTCTATGTTTGGGAGGGAGAGGGCCGTAAATCTTTTTGAAATAGCCAATACATATCCTTCACGTCAATAGATGAATCAACGTCAATATATATATATTATCTAATATATATACCTATTATATTTGACTAATATGTATACTTATATAATATATAATAATATATATATTATTGATATATTATTATTATTATATGATTTTAATATAACTTTATATAGTATAATTTTCTATAAAAATAGAATATCTTCAGGGAGTGACAGGCGGTAATCTTTTTGAAATAGCAATAAATTAAACTACCTCAACGTTCATAGATGAAATCATACGTCATACTCTCACGCCATACCACGTGGAAAAGGCACAATTTCAAATCATAGCCTAATACAGCAAGAAGGATAGCGAATAATGTTAATAAGGTGATGTCACGAATTTTAACAATTTAGAAAGAGTATATTAATAGCAGGCATGTGGATCGCTATATAATTTTTTTTTTTATAAAAATGAAATTTAATATTTAATTAAGTCCGCCTTCCCAGAAAAGAAGGCAGCTCGGAACAGATTTCTAATCTAATGCTTCGGATATCACTGCTTTGAAACTCTGTGCTTATTTAAATCGACAGAGGGTGGTTGGAAGACCTGCTGTGGCTACATGGCATTCTCCTTTTGGAATGCTCTTGGGTTACAGGAGCAACCCACCAAAGTCAAGGAACGCCGGAAATGGGCCAACACAATCCTGCTTGTTTGCGAGCATAATTCGCATAATAAAGACGAAGAAAGAAAATTCACTCGCGCCTCTAGGACTTTCGTAACCATCCGAGAAACGAGCGGTCGCCGTTAGACCAATGTACAGGAAGCTCTACCACTAGTCCGATTCCGCCTTTCCAGAAAAAGAAGACATATTCGGAACAGTTTTCTAATTTTCTGCTCCGATATCACTGCAATGGCTTTGAAACTAAGTACTTAATTAAATCGACAGGAAGGTGGTTTGGAACACCTGCTGTGGCTGCATGGCATTCTGCTTGGGTGCTCCCTGGGTTTACAGGAGCAACCAACCAAAAGTCAGAGAACCCGAAAATGGACCACGACATGCTTGTTGCGGGCAAAATTTGCAATATAATGACGATATAAATTTCTACATCGCGCCAGGCATCGCCAATCGACAACAGCGTGGCCTCGTTAAGAACGAATGTACAGGAAGTCTCTGTCACTTGTCCGAATCCACCCTTCCCAGAAAAAGATATGGCATCTGGAACGAATTTCCTTATTATTGGCTTCGAAATCACACTGTTTTGAACTCAGTACTTATTTAATAAATGGACATGGAAGGGTGGGTTTGGAACACCTGCTGGGGCCACATGCATTCTGCTTGGGTATTCCTGGGTAACAAGAGCACCAGTCAAAGTCAAAGAACGCCTAAATGGGCACAACATGCTTTTCTTGGAACAAATTTTGCAAAAACAAAACAAAGAAAAATTTCACTCGCGCCAGGACTCGAAACCATTGACAACAGCGTCGCCGTTAGACAAGTCAGGAAGCCTACCACTAGTCCGATCCGCCTTCCAGAAAAAGAAGGCATAATATCGAAACAGTTTTTCTTAATCTTTCTGCTCCGATATCCACGCTTTGAAACTCGGTTAACTTTTTTTTAACTCGACAGGAGGGTGGTTGGAACACCTGCTTGGGCTACATGGCCTTCTGCTTTGGGTGCTCTTGTGTTACAGGAGCAACCAACTAAAAGTAAAGCAACGCCGAATGGGCACAACATGCTTGTTGTGCCAATTTGCAATAATAAGAAGAATAAAAAAAATTTACTCGCGCCAGGACTCGAACCATCGACAACAGCGTCGCCGTTAGCAATGTGCAAAGTAGGTTCAATCAACCACTAGTTTTTCGATCCAACTACCCAGAAAAAGAAGACATCTCGGAACATTTTTCTAATCTCCTGCTTCGATATCACTGCTTTTGAAACTCGGTAAATTATTTAAATCATGGAAGGGTGCTTGGAACCCTATATATATATAATCATATAATATATTATATATATATATTATATATATATATATATAATATTATATTATATATTAATATATATATATATATATATATATAATATAGGGGTTCCAAGCACGCTCCAAATGGATATATATATATTAAATATAAATATATATATATATATATATATATATAATATATTATTATATATATTATATATATATATTTTATATATATAATATAATATATATATATATATATATACTATAATATATATATATATATATAATATAATAAAGTGATGAAATTTTTTAGCCGCTGAAAAGAAATAATATTTTCCAAATGTTTTACTTTTGCGGTTTTTCTAGCATTCAATTTTTTTCTTACATTGATCACAAAAAATATTCATTAAAAAAACGAACAGGTTTTTTTTTCTAAAATTTCGGTAACCAACTGCATATAAAATCCTTAACAGAATGACGTTTATTTTAAAGGCTTTTGTGTGATGTAAGGTGGTGCCACACGTGATTGATTGTTTTTATTTCAAAAATTTTGAAAGTACTTTTCAGAGATTGTCCAAAAAAACTTTTAGAAAACATAAAAAAAAATTTGAAAAGTAAAGTTATCAAATGAAATTTTTACTACACAAAAATAGGAGTATGGTTAGTGAAAAAAAGCATTGAAATATCTTTGAATATCTAAAAATGTTTTATTGCCATTTTGTGAAAGCCCCGAAAAAAAAAAGTTTTTCCCCTCTTCCCCCCCCCAAGTTAAAAAAAGAACAGTTTTTTTTTGGTTTCCCCAAAAAAATTTAAAGATAAATTAGTTGTTCATCAAAAAACATTTTCTTTTATCGGTTCGAAGAAATGGATTTTGAGGATAAAGTCTCCCCTTAACTTGTTTTATTATTTCTATGTTGTTTCTTGATTCTTTTTCATTATTTTTTATTGTTATAACTTCCTAATAGCTTCTATGATTTTAATATCATCGCTCAGCTTTCTTCCTGGTTTTTGAATGTGTATACATAACCTCTGTATTCAACTCATCAATTAAAGAAGAGTCGCTTATAGGACATTATTCCCGAACGCTTCCTCTGGATAACGAATCCTTCATCACCAGGATTTCAATTTATAAAGTAAAGGTGTGCGGTGTGGTTGTGTGTGTGTGTGTGTGTGGTGTGTGTGTGTGTGTGTTGTTGTGGTGTGTGTGTGTTCGTGTTCGTTGTGTGTGTGTGTGTGTGTGTAATGTATATTGGTTTGGTAAAGTGATTTTATCTCTCCATTATATATAAATATATAAATTATATATATATATATATATATATTAATATAATATTAATATATATATATATATATATATAATATTATATATATATATATAATATATGTATATATATATATATATATATATATAATATATATATATATATATATATATATTATATATATATATATATATATATGTACTCTGTTGAATATCTTAAACATGTGTTTCGGAAGTCGAAAGTCTTCTTCATTCTCTCTCTCTAGTAATGATGCCCGCTTTTGACCGCCTACAGATTTTTCTCAAAAATTTGTATATAGAGATTATAGGTCTGGAAACTTGGCAATACTAACTAGTATGTGTTAAGCTCGAAACCGTGTAAATTTCAAGTCTGTGGGATGTATTATAGAGGGGGGTCGCCCCGAGGGTCAACGTAAATATTGCGCTTACGCCCCCTTGTGGCTGCTTCTGAGAGAGCAAGATAGGCCCTAAGATAGCGTAGGTTCGAAGCGTGATGAACGTAATCCTCGGTCGCAGACGAATTACGGTCAGTGTCGCGAGCGCGCGCACATCACATCACACACCCTTACATATTATTATTATTATTATTATTATTTTTTTATTATTATTATTGCGTCGAAGAAACTTCTGAGTTGTTTTTTAAGCCCTTCTGAGTCTCCTCGCGTGTCCTCAGCACCGCATTCCGTAACCGCACCGCACTGTACTGCACAGTTCCGCCTCCGATATGAAGGAATAGAGCTATCGCCTTCAAACTTGGTATATGATTATTGTGTGTGTGATAAACTGATCCCTGGCGAGTTTTGGTGACCGTAGGTCACCCCTAAGGGGTGTTGCCCCCCTTAGCGCCAAGGTCAAAATTTCGTCCCGAAAACCATGTTAGGCTTAACCTATCGGGCTAAAAATTGGATGTGAGCTATAATGTGACGTAATCTCGTCGGAGACGAGATTACGTCCCTCTCTGCGTCCCCCCGTAAGGGACGCTGCCCCCTCAAAAATTAAACTAATCGTAGAAGCCTGAAACTTGGAGTACTGTGATAGAGGATCGGAGTCGGAGACGGAGTTTGAGTCGGATTCGAGAGTCCTGGGACCCCCCGGAAGTGGGTCTCAGTTTGAAAAAAGAAGAAGAAATGATGGAATGCACAACAGAGGAAGAAGAAGAAGAAGAAGGAAGAAAGGAAGGAGGAGGAAAGGAGAAAGGAAGAAGGAGAGAAGAATAGAAGGAGGAGTCTGAGGATGTAGGCACAGACAGACCGGTGTAGGAGCCGGATGTCGGTGCTTAGGTAATAAACAACATACG